>MUZH01004162.1:0-50562 GCA_003012965.1 Juglanconis oblonga | reverse complement strand
GTCTGACGAAAATTGGGGGACGCGAAAGCCGGGGGCGGGGGGAAGAAGAAGAAGAGAAAAAGGAAGCAACAGTGTTGGAGGTTCGGAACGGCGCCGGCTTGTTTCATATTTTCTAGCAGGGACACCGGATGGATGGGGGAGGAGGTGGGATGGCAGGTTCGCATGGAGAATGAAGGTCGTGGCCCCGTGGCGATGGTGGCAGGGTGGATCTTGGGGAGCTTGAGAGTGGATGGATGTTCCTTGGTCAAGATACATGTATGTATGTATGTATGTACTAGTATTCTGGTTGCTGGCTTGCACAGGCGCCATCGAGTAGGTCGCCGCCTATCAAGAAAAAGGGTGGTGCTCGCATCAGCACCAGCGCCACGCCCGGGCCTCAGGAGAGGTCGTCGCGGTCAATATGGAAATGCGCGTGTCCCCTAAGAAAACATCCACGCCGCGCGGTGCGCGGGTGTTTGTAGATGATCTGCGTCCGCTGCAGACCTGATCGCCCAGATCGTGCACCTATCGCGACTCTGCTCTGCTACCCCGTTGTTTACCCTACATAATCCGTTCCTACGTCGCGACGACCCTGGTAACCCGTGAACCCGTAAGAGATCAATCGAGGCGCGGATCTTCCATCTCGGGGAGACGGGGGGGGGGGTTGAGAAATTCAATGGTAGCGGATGTTGAGGCGATATTCGCGGGAGCTGAGGCCCGCGCGGTACCGAAGATCGGACATGATCTATTCCGCACCACCTAGGATTGTGTAGGTATGGGATGCAGCGCACGGCATAAAGTGCTAAATAGCATGGCATATCGTGCATCCGCGGCGAGCATGGAGATAGGCTGGGCGAGGCCTCTAATGTTCAGCTCAGGGGTAAAAGTGAGGTCAAGGAGACGCCTTCCCGGCCTCGAAGTTTGGAGAGTGCATAAGGGCTTATAAGGGGTAGTGATATGTATGGTATATTCGACGGGATCTTTCTCTGGGCAGCCTCGAAAGAATACCGAATGGTGTTCGTCTCCAAGGGAAAATTTGGTTAGGTGGCTACTAAGTAGGAAGCTGTTGGCAGAGCATTCAGCGCTTGCAGGCAGTCCTTACCGGCGGGCCGGTAACGACGTCGTGCCAATCAACCACCCGTGGACCTAGACGAGGCAGTTGTGTTGCATGGTGGCAAGGTGGTCGCGTGTTGAGGCCGAGTCTGAAACGTGCGCTGGGCGCCGCGGGTGATGCTGTTGATGGGCGCGCAGGTCGGCTGGCGGCTGGCTGGCAACATAGGCCAAGCCTGATGACAGCTCCGTAGTTTTACTTTGCGTGGATCCTTTCCCAGCGACGACGTCAATTTGCCCTCGAGGGGGAAACCTGGCTTGTTATCAGGTCGTGTTGAAGACCGGGATGATGGCGGGACGGACGACTGAAAGCACGAACACTAGATGCACATCAGCGGTGGTTTGGGGGCAAGTTCATGCCGCGGCTGATGCATAGTCCACGACCACGAAGTATAGTCCCGGGGGAGGGGAGCATTCCCAAGGCCGTGAATATAAGTGGCCATGTCAAGTAGGTCTGTCTGGTGATGGTTCGATTGTCTCTACATCAGCGTCTTGGATCTGGGCTGGGCGGCGGTCACCTCCGTGGAGACCACCAGCCAGTCTACTCAAAACCTTGGCCGGGCAGGGAGGACATAGTGTCGGAATTAGGTTCCGCCTGACGTTTTGTCAGAAGAAAGCTAATCGCTGAAGCTGCCAAGCCCAGTGAACCTTCTGGCAACCTCGGCCATGTTGTCATAAAAAGCAAGAAAGAGTTGGACGTGAGTGATTGGATTTGACGACCTGGGGGGGGGGTTCGCCAACGTTTGTGGGAGAACTTTCGTGAGACTCTATTTTCCTAGGACTATGTAGCGAGAACGCCGCCACAATTCCGACGACTTGATGAGGTCCTGTGCGAGAACTGCCAGCTTCCACTACGCAGATGAAGCTAATCAGCCGTTCCGAACAAATGGGGAGCAATTTTCTGCAAACTACTTCATAGCCTATAGTGCTACTGCGAACCAGTGGTAGTGAAACCAATCATAGTGACTTGGGCGCACCGCACGGTATCACCTAGGTTAAATTTGTTGAGTCTATGGCTTGATGCGCCGAGAATCCGCGCAAGACTTACACGAGATATCTGTTCCTGCAGACCCCAAGGCTCCGGGCGAGGCTGTCAAAAAGAACGACACAAGATAGACAGTTTCTGCCATTCGCGTATCGTGCAGTATACAACTTGGTGGGATTTCCAATAGGATGGCTAGTTTTCTTGACCGTCCCAGACCCTGTTATTGTTAATCAATCGGTCGCAGATCGCCGCAGTCAACCTTTATTAGGTAGTCCTCGAGGTCTCGACCAGGGGCAAAAAGCCACCCGCAGGAAGGCTGCACTAGCTTATCTGATGTACTGTTTCGGTGTGACATGAAAAGAGGCGTTCCCTGGATGGGAGAGTTGGTGATCATGTGCCTCTTGTATGGCACCTCAGGTCTGTGCAGTCACGGACCTGACCAAAAAAAAAAAAAAATGATTCGAGCGGTACGGGTCCGTACGGGGCCGTACGGACGAAGGGAGACATGTTCGAGGATCACTACTCGATGCCAATCTTTCCTTTGGCCACACTACTGCTGCCTGTTGTGAATTAAGAGGAATCCATCAGTACGGCAGATACAGTCAATGAGTAGTACGGTAGATGAGGCAAGTCAGACAGACTGTGTTCTGTATGATGGCAAGGGATTTCAAGGGCGACCGCCTTGTGGATATGCCGGGGGAAGTCTCTGACGTGATACCTGCATTCGAGGTAGCAAACACGGCCGAATGGGAAGGTCAGGAAGCGCTTGATGACCGGAAGAGACAGGACAACTTCGATGGCTTATGGTCCAGGAACCTGTCAGGAAGAGCATTGCAGGTTTTCGAGACTGTCGATGAAGACGACGATGTCACATGTTACCGGGATGGTGGTGAACACTTGAGCCCTTTTCGAGCCTTGTGCAGATATCTTGCAGGAGGCAAATGTCAGGAGGGTGGCCGGCAACTGGTGGCCTCTCCGACAGCGGTGCTGAGCGGGTAGAATCTCCATACACATACCAGCATACCTGCGTATCAGCGTTAGCACAAAGAGAAGGCTGATCTTGATGTGGAATTTCGAGGCAAATTCGGCTCCTGTTGATCACTCATCAAATTTGAGTGAGGCGATAGCGACTAGAAAAGAGCAGTAATCATAGCAGAGCCACTATGATCTCCCACATGCGATTGGGATATGAATCACACGCTATAGGACCCATGCGCCTTCACGAGGAATTGTGTGAGCCGGAACAGTTGGGATGAGGATGTTGAAGATGAAGAGAGAACCTTGGCCTTAGACTTTTGGAGTTGAACATGTACGTGTGTGTGCTGGCTGACTGTCAAGCTGCTCAGGCACGACCCCTAGATCAGCTGGGGAGACCCTGTCTGCACCCTCTTTTAGTGCCTCGGCCTTTCTGTCAGGGCAGTCAAACAGGATCAAAAAAGGGGGGGGGCCTTGTCGCTGGCTGCGGCTGCGGCTGCATGAGGGTGAAGTGTGGAGTCCACCAGCAGCAACAATGCGCTGTCACACCCAAACTCGAGCACTTGTGAGTTGGCACCGGGCAGGCTCCCCAGTCGTTTTAGAATTCCAGACTCTTCGCAGCCCATCATCAGGGCAGGACAGAGGAGACTCCTCCAACCTACTCCCAAGAGATCATCCCAGAGAAATAGCATCTCACCTGCCCACCGTCCCACCATCCCAGCATCCCAGACCCGATTATCCCATCCAACAGGATAGTGGAAGAGTATGGGAGTGTACCTTCCCCATCCCGCTCTCCGCCTGCGCACCCTCCACCCACTAATGCTGGTCTGGCCGCCGTTGTCAAGTCCACTTTGAAGTGGCCTGGCCCTTCCCACCCATCTCCTCTAACGCCGCTCCTCCCCTCGAACCCATCTGGAACTTGTCAATAAGCACAACTCAACGTCGCCTCTGCCGTCGAGGCGATCCCACGACATCCTCTTCTAGACTCTTCTAGCACCTCCCGCCATCAATCAACCATGGACGACTATCTGGATAGTCCCATGGAGGAGGACGTGTTCCCCTGCAAGGGATGTGGAGAGGTACGTAAAGTTCACCACCGGCATCACAATGTGTCGTACACACAGGACTGACTTCACTGCTCAACCAAGATTCTCGAAGAGGGGAAGGCTTTTGAGCTTGGTATGTTTTCCCTTTGTCCAGCAATCAATCAATGCTGTTTTGCTTGCTCTTGCCCCTCCCTCTGTCTCTCCTCCTATACAGTCTGTCTAGATCGCTTTTCACCACCCCCTACCACTCTCTTGGAACGCCTCCCATTGTGACCTCCCCCCGGGAGTCACTCATGGATTTAGAAGAGCCTCCAGCTGACCATATACCAGCCGGAAACAGGTGGCACCTCAACTGCTTCCGTTGCAACACATGCGGTACCCTCCTCGACTCCGACGCGAACCTCCTCCTCCTCGGCGATGGCTCCCTAATCTGCAACAACTGTACATACAGCTGCAGCGCCTGCGGAAACAAGATAGAGGACCTGGCCATCCTCACCGGCGACCAGGCGTTCTGTGCCACATGCTTCAGGTGTCGGAACTGCAAGAGGAAGATTGAGAACCTGCGCTATGCCAGGACCTCGCAGGGCATCTTTTGCATGAACTGTCATGAGTCGCTCATGGCAAGACGAAGAAAGAAATCCAAGGCTGCCGCTCAGGCCAAAGTGCGAGAGAAAGACTCGCCCATGGTCGAAAAGTCTCTACCAGCCCTCCCTCCAAATGCCATACCGCCGGGTGCGTTTTCCGACGACCGCGTCTCCCCCGACTCTGATACCCCGACCGAGCTGTCGCCCCGACCAACGAGGCCGGCGTATTCCAGGAAGGAGTCAACTCCAAGAGGTAGTCCACGCCCCGCTCGCTCGCCAGAGAGGCACCAGGAACCTACTAGTCAACCTGGACTCGGCTTGCCGCCCGCCCCCAACTATCGAAACAACAGGAGAAGTGGCATGTTCACGGGACCAGCTGACCTGAATGGTGCAGTTGCGAGCGCATTTGCGAGCGCAGGCCCAGATGGTGACAACGACTACCACTTCATCCCAGTGGCCCTGGATCCCAGCCCTGTTCCCTCGGCGTCCCCCCGATCAAACACCGAACCACTCGATTTGCGCAAGGTGAACAACGACAAGGACTATTTTACGAGGCAAAGCACCATGCCAGACATGAGGGGCGATGCGCGCAGCTCCCAGACATCAACCCCACATATTGCCTTCCAGGAAAAAGCACGGCGCACCTCGTCCGATTACGAAGCCTCGACCCCCAAAGAGCCATCCCGAAAAGCTTCCAAGTCATCCAAGTCCGACAAGAGCGTTGTTTCGCTGTCGCAGGCCTCGCCCCTGGAAGACAAGATGTCCAGATCAAATGGCAGATCGGACGAGTTCAAGTTGCAGGAGGCCCCGAAGAGTAAGAAAATTTTGAACAATCGACCCCCCATCCCCACAGCTGGTCTCGACGAGCATGGTTCTCCCAGGGCCGCCGATGAATCCCCAAGGAAGGACAACCTGGGTCCAAAGCCTGTTTCGCCTCCACGATCGGGTTCCATGGATCCTTTTGGTTTATCCACAGACGCAACAGAGACTCGTTGGAGGGATGATGACAAGCGTCAGCCCTCAGAGATAGCGGGTATGAGTAGGACCGGCGATGCAGAGACCTCCAGGCCCATACCCAGGAAGGAGATCTCTGCTTCGGCCGCCTCTCGTCATGGTATGTTGACAATTGCTGCTGATACGGATTATACTGACCCATATTTCACCAAACAGTCAACGGTAAATCGTCCAAGAAAGACGACCTTGTGCCACCACCCCGACCACAAGTGGAACAGCAACTGAGCGACTCGTACATGTCTCCCCGGGCGCCACCTCAACCACCTGGAGCTGGTACCCGAGAAACCCCAAAGAGCGCGCAGAACGGGCCCGGGTCTCCCACCAAGACGTCCCCTGCGCTTCCTAGATGGAGCGCTGGTGGCGACTTTAGCATGGATGAGGACATGGCGCGAATTTTGGGAACAGACGAGGGATCCTCGTCGATTCTCCGTCGTGTGTCGAATGCTGTTAGGCACGGCCGTACGGGAAGCACGGAGTCTAGCACAGTTCAGGGACGTGGCGGCCACAACAGGAGCATGAGTGAGACGACCCGTACAACCGCATCCCCGAGATGGCCCAAGACCCCGACCGTCACCGACCCGAATGGAGAGGCGAAGGACATCAGCAGTCCGATTTCCATGCATAGTGCTAATGGAGATGATGCCGCATCTCTGAAGCGGCAGTTGCGCAACTCTGAGCAGCGTGTTGCGGAACTGGAGAGGCAATTCAACTCTGAAAAGGATCTGTTGACTCTTAACGAGAAGTTGATAGAGAAGAGGAAAACCGTCTCTGTGTTGGATACGCAGACAGAGATCATGATCCGCCAACTGGAGGTGTTGACCGAGTACGTGGAGCGAGCCAAGGAGACGAATCGACCCATCGACCCACGAGCTCTAGAAGACTCAGCCATCAAGGAGTTCGTCCAGAAGCTAGAGAAGGTTCAACAGTCGATGACGAACACGATTGCCCAACTGCACGCGGAGCGAGATAAGTTGATTGAGGAGAAGAACCGGGCCATAGCCGACCGAGACCGTGCTCTTCTTGAGTTTGAGCAGCTATCCAACAAGAATGCGGAGCTGGCCGAACTGAATAATGATCTGACGCACCAGATACAGGGACGTTTCAGGTCACAGGCTGGGTCCAATGGAAAGACCAACGGTCTGGGTATCTATGCGAACCACAAGGCTATGTCGAGCACCTCCGTGCATAACATCGACACTGCGAGCATCCAGACGGGCAACACGATGGTCGCCACCGACGTGGACGAGCCGATCTTGGAGGGACCAACTGTTGTCCAGGTCAGGAAAGGTCAGGCCAAGAAGTTCAACTGGAAGAAGGGTGGGAAGACGGTGGCACAGAACATCACGAAAGTCGGTCGTGCGGTAGCTGCCTTCCAAACCAACGAGCGCGACCCAAGAGCAGGACCCCAGCCTGGAGGTCTGACCACTGACAACATCGGGCTCCCTTATAACATGACCATGGCCAACATGGAAGCTCCGACCATGACACTGCCGAACGGACAGCAGAAAGGTGCCAACCCGAACGACGCTCGATCCTTTGGTTTCTTCGGCAAGAAGCAACAGCAGGGCGGCTTGGCCAAGACCATGTCCACGGCCAATATTGTTTTGCCAACGGCGGTCGTCGATGCTTCGACCACCCTATTTGGCGCTGATCTCGTCGAGAGAGCGGAATTTGAGCGCCGTCTGATTCCAAACGTGGTAATCCGCTGCATACAAGAGGTTGACATCCGGGGCATGGACTGCGAGGGAATCTACCGCAAGTCAGGAGGTAGCTCTCAGGTCAAGATGATCCAAGAGGGATTCGACAAGCATGAGGACTACGATATCTCGGATCCATCGATTGACATCGCATCCGTTACGAGCGTGTTGAAGCAGTATTTCCGCAAGTTGCCAAACCCTCTGTTGACATTCGAGGTCTATGATCGATTCCTGGAGTGCAACTACGCCGACGACACCGAGGAACGCATAATTCACCTACGACAAACGGTCGACATGCTCCCGGAGGCCCATCGTGCCTGTTTAGAGTTCCTCATGTTCCATCTGACGAGAGTGGCTAGTCGAGAGAAGGAGAATTTTGTACGTGTCACAGCACCAACCCTTCTGAAATGCAACTAACAATCTGAATAAATAGATGTCACCCAAGAACCTGGCTGTCGTATTTGCGCCCAGTATTATGCGAGACACTAGCGTTGAGAGGGAGATGACGGATATGGCCGCAAAGAGTGTGGCGGTGCAGTTTTTGATCGAGCACAGCGATAAGATTTTCAACCAGGTTTCCGGTCTGCAAGAAGCTGGGACCGTGTCTAGTGTGTAGGACCCATCCGAGACCGAGTTGGCAGAGCAGGAGGAGGAGGAGTTGGTGATTACCGAGTATGCCGGATGGGTGATCCACCCACGGGGGTTGTCCCCGCAAGAGGGTATCCCACAAGACGGTATCCCACAGGAGGTCCCGCAAGAGGGTTTCTCGGACGAGCAAGTTTACCTTCTGCGCCCGAGGAGGCGGAAGAGGTACCTACTGAGTTCGCTTTACCATTCCCTAATCGAGTCTTAAGAGACACGCATTACCTAGAAAGTATGGAATCACAAACCATTAATCACCAAGCGCTGCTCATGGCTTAGATAATGGATATAAAGTCAGGGAGAGAGCCTTCATGTCATGATCATAGTCTATAAGAAGCAATAACAAACAACCCCGCCGCTACAATGCCGAGAGAAAAAGACCTTGTTTCCACGCTCATATGACTGGCACAAGGAAATACTCCAGAACCTCATACGCAAATGCATAGTACCTCGCCCTCCTCGCCGCCGCGTCCACATCCATCTCCATGTCGTCCCCGCTCGTCCACCGACCCCCATCTATCCCATCCAAATACCCCATAAACATAGTCACCCACTCCGCCTTGCGTTCCACCAGCCTCTCCAATGCCCGCTTCTCCAGGCACCGCAGCATCAGGTCCCCATCAACCTGCATCTCGAGGCCCCGATCCTCCACGGGCGTCGGGTCAAAGGTACCGGCCTCCGTGTCGGTATCGTCGTCGTCATTGTCGTTGTCATGGCCGTGTTCGCCTCCATCGACCTCCTCGAAGGGAACGTACGTGAACGGGTACAGCTCGGGCGAGGTCTCGGAGATGTTCTGCACGAAGCGCAGAAATCGCCAGACGTCGAGGTCGAGGAGCGTGAAGTTCTGCATGGACCCGTCGATGCCCATGCCGAGGATCTGGGCGTCGTCGACAGATGCGGGGAGCCGCCCGAACTTCTTGCCCCTGCGCATCTCGCGCGACCACGCAGGGAGGGTTCGCCCGAGGCGGAGACGGCGCACCGAGGAGGGCAGGTCGGCTTCAAAGAGGACTTCGCAGTCCTTGCCGGGGCTGTCCCAGGGGATCCAGAGGCCGGCGAGGCTGCAGTTCTGGTCGGACAGCAACACGATCGACCGTGGTGGATCAGACACTGCCGGAGTCGACGTTGGCTCCATCCATGCGCCAGCGACCTCGAGCATATCCATGGCCGACCGTGTGGCACCTTCGATATGGGTGGTTGTGAGCTCCTGGCCTTCTTCTGCTTCTTCGACAACCCGTAGAGAGTCGCTCCTCACCAATGCCAGTGTCCGGGTCCCATGGGGAAGTATGGACAGCTTCCACGCAGGTCCCCCGAGATCCAGATGCGGGCCCATAGCTATCTTCTTCTCGGACAGATCGAGCTCATAACACCAAAGGTTACTCCCTATACTGGAAACAATTTTCCGACCAGAAGCAGCAATCGCGGTAATTGGTACAGGCGGGTTGTGTTCTCCCCTGTTCAACTTGTACCTTGTAGAAAAGCGAATCTTGCCCCGTGCGCTCCCTGGGGTCTTGTCTGGCCAGGGAGACACCACGAGCACTCGGCCTCCTTGATCATCCCCGGCCCCGCGCGTAGAGACCAGTATGTAGTAATGACTGCCCCTGTCCGACCTGACATGCCATTCTTCGAGACAGAGGATGCGGTCACCTGCTCTACCAAGCCCATTAATGAAGTCTACATACTGTGTCCTCTGGCTGTTGTCGACGTATGTGAAGGGCTGGGAGAGATCGTCACCAGTTTCGGGATCGATGAACCTTATTGTGGGCCTGTCGTCAGATGTACTGACAGCGACGATCAGACACTTCAGAACATGGGAGTATATCAGCTTGAGCGGGGTCATTGCGAGCGGAATGTGTCGCTGAACAGGTCCGAGTTGAGGTTGTAGTTCAGCCAGCAAGACGTGATTGGTGGCAACGAGGAGCAGAGGCACGTTGGCTTCATTGCCGGAGAGACTTCTCGGCAGGACAGCGACAGCTGTGATTGCTGGCGACGGCTTGCTACTGTCTTCAGCATCGATGGTCCAAACACTTTGCTTTTGAGCGAATCCTCGGCTTTGGCGAAACTCGCTGACCAGTACGAAATCCGAGTCGCAACAAATGAAGGCCGAACCAGGTTTCCGAGCTGGATAAACGTGAACAGGCATGAGACCTATCCTTTCGAATATTACGCATCCTGGTTGAAGGGAGTCGAATGCGGATAAATCAACCGTCACCAGGAGACCATCTCGGCTTCCAGCGACAAGAATGGTCTTTTCGTTGCTCTCGTCTTCAATGAACACGATGCTCGTGAAAGGCTCGGTATTCATCGTGGTACCAACGACTGTGAAATGGGGCCCATTAGCACGTGCAAAGGGGAGCTGGAGCTACCCTCCCAAGACCTCAACTTACGATCGTGGAGTGGGATCGACTTCACAAGCGCTCGATCCGTGACGCAGTGGAAATCCAGGAACACCGCTTTGTCACGCCACAAGCACGCGACAGCATACAGTTTGCCTGAGCGTTGCCACAGGCCGAGAGATGTGACCTCGCCACCACTAAAAGGTTGCGTGTAAAGCTGCTTAGCCCGGTGGCCGCGAATATCCAGATGGATGACATAGAGCTGGAATCCATCTTCTGTGTGCGTCGTGACAACAAGGGCGTTGTCTTTGAGCATGGCATCCGTGACCACCGTATTCTTAAGACCAAGCGATGCGAATGTAAAGCGAGCACTATGCCAAGTCAGTCATGATGAAGATCCAGTGATACGGAAGGGAAATACATTCATTACCTTGTCGATACACCCACAAATGCGATGCCTTCTTCGGTGACCTGAAGGACGGTTCCCTCATCGACGGGAGTGGCTAGGAAGGTAGAACAAGAAAGTTCATATGACGTTTGGTCCTCTTCCAACTCAGTAGCAGATGCTGCGGTAAACCTCGAATCGAAGTACAGGAGCGCGGACTTGCCAGGTAGCGACAAAAGCAGGAGGTAGCCAGAGGCGGGGTCCAAGGCGTTTTCGCGAAACATGAAACTCCTCTTGATCACTGTGCCGTAATCGAATTCAATTCCAATATTCGCTTGCAGACCGTGTCTGTACTCCACAATCGAGCCGTTCAGGCCTCGGCCAGCTGCCGCATAGATCCTGTCGGGCTTGGAGAAGGTTGAAGAGACGGAAGACCCTCGCTGCCTTTGGTTACTCGCGGTCTTTCCGGTGGCGCCATCGAGATTGTCCCAACGACTTGACTCAATGGTGGTGACGAAGTCTACCGTCGGCGACCAGTTGGGGACCCGGCATAGTTTGGTTATGTCCTTTCGAGGGGACGCCTGCCACACGTCAGCATTCGTTCCACCTGTCACGGTTTTGGCACACTTGCCCTCCAAACACCCCCTTGTCCAGAATCACCCCCAAATACCAAGGTTTCACCGTTGACCATCTCCATCTTTTCAACATCGTAATACTCATCAGCGAGACTTGCGAAAGCCGTTGACACGTTGCAGAAAGTTCCATGCTTGGAGGATGATCCGAGGATGTCATCCAAGTCGCATTCCAAATAAATCACCACACCATCCTCTCTTGCGATGTAGATAAAGTCCTTGTCCCGGTGATATGGGTACAGCCGTGGAGGTCGCGACCAGGCTGTCCACAATGGTAGTTCTGTCCCGTTATGATACTCTGAAGGTGGATAGTCCCCAATCTCGCAGGGCTCAAAGGAGGGAGAGCCTTGAAGAGCGTCTGCACAGTAGGCGACTTGGTCCTCAGACACGGCAAAGAAGGCGGACCGCACAGTCAGCGGGATGATCATCAGAGGCATCTCCTGTTCTGCGGGAAGGGAGTGGCCATTCTTCTCTTCCGCGAATACGCGCCTCAGGTCATCACCCAGCTCCCAGTCATAGGTGACCATGCGTGAGACACCATCTCTGACCACGATAAGCAACAGGATGATGTGTTGTCGATCCTGCGGCCTTGGCCATAGGAATTCGATGGTGTGTATGACGCCGTTGACGGTGCGTGGTCTGGATGACAGGACCGGTTCCAGAGGCTGCCCGCGACTGTAGGCGTCGTTCAGACGGTCCATTGACTCGAGCTCGTGGACGATGAATATGTTCCTGGCGCAGGCCTGGGCCACAAACCTTGAGCTGGGATCAACCGCGAGGTGAAAGCCTGGGCGGACGAGGCGTGAACTACGGACATGGTGCTGCAAAGCGACGAACTCAAAGGAGTGGTTTCCGGCGGGGCGAAGAAAGAGGAAAACGCAGTCTCCGGTCTCCAGCACGATCAGGAGGAGCTGGGGCGGTAAGGATGATGACGAGGCTGAAGATGGCGAGGTGGACATGGGAACATAGGACTCGGCATCGGTCATATCGAGGTTCTCGCGCGTGTATTTGGGATGAAAGCCGTTGGTAGCATACTCCTCGCCGTGGACTATGACGGGACTGGAGCCGATGACTTTGGCGTTCCGGATACGCGAGCCGAAGTCACATTTTCTGGTGATGCTATGGAGCTGGCCATCACGAAGCTCCGAGATCTGCACATAGTGGTCCTGCGAAAAAATCAGCCGAGACTCGGTTCCGTGGAGACAGATGTGTGTACTCACCCCTATGAAGGCGACGTCGTTGTGCTGGGAGGACCTCAAGCGAACAGACAGGATCCAATGTGCGACGGGGCTCTGGACAACGGTCCTCGTCATGATGCCGCACTGGGGCGCATGTTGAACCTCCCTCGTCGTCGGCCTGGTAGCCGTGGTCCTGTTGATGATATCGTTCAGATCATTCGTCCTGGTAACCCACCGTCCATTCTCGAGGACGTGGGACTGGAATGCCATGCTGGATGCTTAACAGGGCACAGACGGTATAGACGGTACAGTAGATATAGGCCTTGACCGGGGTTTGGGGAGAGAAGAAGGGAAGATGGGGAGAGGCCGCAAAGTTGCTTTTCTTCTAGCCCATCTCAAGGCATGGACTTGCCGCGGTCGTTCTTAAGGTCAGCATGAGATCGAATGGGACAGGATGGGACACGCAGTGCTGCACAGATGCATATGATGTGGAAAATGGGAAGCACGTCCAGCAAGCTCTGCCATGGTTATGGTGCCTAGGTAGGTACTAGGTACTGGGGACTGGGTGCTGGGTGCTGGGTGCTGGGTGCTGGGTACTGGGTGCTGGGTACCTAGGTAACAGCAGTCGCGATTGTGCCCCTCACTCAAAGACGCACCACACTGCGCTGTTCACCTGCTTGGGCACCCCTGCCGCTCTGGTTACGGCGGTGCAACCGCACCCCAGATCCGACTTGGTCAGGTATCTTGCGACCCGCCTGGTACCCCGTGTCTCGGTGCCACCGCACGCCATAGCCCAAGTATTTCTCTGCCCTCAGTAACCCTTTCTTCAATCTCATGACCCTGGCCACCACCCGAACGCCTTTCCAGCATTACCTGGTAAGTAGGTACTTGGTAGGTATCGGACGCTGGAACCAAGCAGTCCTCTGGATTCCGGACTCTGTCCTCTCTCTCCATGACCATCGCTCGCAGCTGGTTCTACACGTCGGCGTCCACCATGAAACTTGCAGTTCTCGATCGGACCAGCCGGTCACAGCCAGGCCGTCCACGATGAGCCACTGCTGTCATATCAACATCAACCCCTCGAGTCCATTTGGAGGCTGCCAATCACAGCCTCCAGACACGCCCTCGACACTTGCCAGCCTGCAGTCTGACGATGCGCCATGCGCGGCCCTCCTGGTCCCGTCCTGCAGCACTAGGCGCCTTGGATTAAGTGAGGGTGAGTGAGGGTGAGTGAGCAAGCAATCTGCAGAATGCACGCGGTGGCGGCGGCAGCAGCAGCACAACCCAACCCAACCCAGCCCAACCCATACCTGCTGTGAACCCATCGCCCTTGGTTATGCCCGCTCAAGCGAGGGGCCCTTGGGGCCGAGGGTCGCATATCACCTATCACCTACAGCGAGCCGTATGCACAATCTAGCCAATCTGTCCACGAGGCCTGGAAAGCGAGGCTGCCATACGTCTTTGGATCCGAATATTTCCGCTTTTAGAGGCAATATTAGTTACCAGCAAAGCGAATATGAAGCAGAGATGGGACACCGCTGACTTGGCCATTTGATCCGGGACATTGAGAAATGGACGACGGCCTGTGATTGATATTTACGACACTTAGCTAGGCCGGACTGAACGGCATGAGCTATCGCCTTGCACCCGGTTGTACATGAAGCTGCTATGCGAGGAGACTTGTCCACATCTGGATCGGGAATGATACGCCAAACAAGACACCTGTCAAGTCCCAATCATGACATATCTTTCTCCGACTCTTCGTTGACCCGACTTGAATGTGCCAAGTCACACACGCTCAAGTGAAGAGCATATCCAGGTTTGGCAACCTTGCTGCCAGTACTGTGCTGATGTCCGAGACCTGTCTCTGGCTGCTACTATGGCAATAAAAGACGCTCTACTAGAACTTGACGGGACCACCCCATTTGGTCGCAGGCATGACAGCATCAAACTGCCAACTGTTGGGCTCGCTGTATTTTATGGGGGTGGGAAAAGTGGCAGCTTGTTCGAGGACCAGTGAAGATGGGATGGTTCCAGCTTTGATGTTGGTTGGGAAGCTGTATTTGGACGAGACGGTATGATGCCGTAGGGTTTGAGTTTTCCATCAGCTACTTTACGAAACGCTTGCGGAAGAGAGTTTTTTTTTTTTATCAGCTTGCAATGCTTGTACTGACTGGCGCATATGTGGACTGTTTACCAACATCCGGTGGTGAATGAAGTGCTCGTGAGCTTGGACGTCAAGGCTGGGGGTCCACAGGGAAGGAGCTTGACCCCTGCCGACTCCCCAGACCTGGGAGGAACCCTGCTGCAGCGCACACCAGGCGGCACGTCATCTCAAACTCCCAACTTCATCAAGCCAGCTTTGCTTTCAATGATGAGATTCAGCCTCGCACACCTTTTTTTCCAGCAGCTTTCCAGCACTCGATATCGACACATAGAAGACTGCCCGATGACTCTCTGACTTAGGACACCGAGCCTTGTAAACCCAGTCCGGTTTCCTGCACCGGCTATCGACATCAACATCAACTGGCAGATTTGGCAGCTGCTCGAAAAGACACGACAACTGGATTCATCCACGCGATTTCC
This sequence comes from Juglanconis oblonga, assembly GCA_003012965.1. Classification (NCBI taxonomy): domain Eukaryota; kingdom Fungi; phylum Ascomycota; class Sordariomycetes; order Diaporthales; family Juglanconidaceae; genus Juglanconis; species Juglanconis oblonga. The sequence continues at coordinate 35,416 of MUZH01004162.1, read as the reverse complement.
GAAGACAAAGTATATCCCCACCCAAGCCGACGGCTGCGAGACGGATACTGTAGCGTCTTTGTGGTACGGACGACCTTCTCCCTCCTCTCCCAGAACCGGCGCGGCTTGTTCAGGGAGCACCTACGTGCCTCGCCAAAGGAGGACTTATGAGTATTCGGCTATGGAAGCGGAGAGATTTGAAAGGCTGAACCAGGAGAGATAAAACTGGCCATACGAACCTCGTATTTTTTTGCCAACCCAAAGTGAACCCAAAGTGGGAGAGAGTGGGAGAGGAGGAGGTGTTTCTCTCATCAGATCGTCATGGCGGAGGAAGACAAGACCGCAACCTTCGGAGGGGACAATGCTATGGATGACAAGAACGACGGGGACGCTTCCGAAGACTCTCAAATATCAGCAGACGATACACCGTCAGAAGAGCCAAAGCCAAGAGTACGGGATCCCAAGGAGGATGTGATCCTCGATGCTTGTTTGCGGAGAGATATCGCGGAGCTGCAGTCGCTCGCGGAGTCACCCGGGGGGTTCATGACAGATGAGCTGAGGCAACAGGCATGTGAGTTGCATCTTGTTTACCGTTGGGCCTCTTTCCCAAACCTGAATTCGCCTCCCTGAGCTTCCATACTCAGCTACTCGGCATCATGCCTCCCTTACTGACTCTGACTGAGGGCCCGTACTGCTTGGATTGCCAATAAGTATGCAGCTCGAAGAAGGCAAGAAGGTCCCCGAACCGGACCTCAACCTTGAAGACCTTTCATGGAAAGACCTTCCCCCTCACAAAGACGAAGACCAAGTCCGTCTCGATGTCGAGCGGGCCTTCGTCTACTACCCGAAATACCAGTCCGACGACGAGCGCACCCTCTCCAAAGCCTCCCTCTCCCACCTCATCCTCTCCATCCTGCGTCGCTATCCCTACCTATACTACTTCCAAGGATACCACGACATAGCTCAAGTCTTCCTGCTTGTTCTGCCTCCTAGACTGCGCTCCCCAGCCGTCGCCCGGCTCTCCCTCCTGCGCATCCGCGATTTCATGCTCCCCAACCTCAACGCCGCCATCTCCCAGCTCCGCCTGATCCCTAGCATCCTCCACGCCACAGACCCCGAGCTGTGGGCCCACCTCTCGCAAACCGAGCCCTTCTTCGCCTTGTCGGGGACCCTGACGATGTATGCCCACGATGTGCAGTCCCAGAACGAGATCACGCGCCTCTTCGACGTGCTCCTCGCGCGCGAGCCCGTCTTCTCGGTGTACATGTTCGCGCAGATCGTCCTGAACCGCCGCGCCGAGCTCTTCGAGACGGAGCCCACCGAGCCGGAGATGCTCCACTCCATCCTCAGCAAGCTGCCGCAGCCTCTCGACCTCGAGGCTCTCATCACCTCCACCTCGCAGCTCTTCTCGCGACACCCTCCCGAGACGCTGGGCCGCGCGTGGAGAGCCGGCATCAGCGAGCACAGCGTGCTCAAGACGGCGCGCAGCACGCAGACCTGCGCGGGCCAGAGTGAGGCTGTCGGCGCGTACTTCTTCGCGCAGCAGGTGCTGGAGCTCGAGCGCGCCGAGAGGCGTGAGCGCATGCTGAGGGCGCTGTGGCGGTACCGCAAGCCCGCGGGGACGGTCGGGGTTGCGATTCTGGTGGCAGTGTTGGCGTACTGGATGCGACGGTCGTCCATGGTTAGTAGTGGTGGTGGTGGTAGTAGCGGGCTGGGAGCACGGCAGACATTGGGGCGGTATGTCTCCGCTGTGTTCTCCAAGTGGTGGCACCGTGGGTTCTAGAGGGGCCTGTGGTGTTTGGGGGGTTTTCTTCGGGCTGTGCGGACTGCTGCGGGCTTCCATGGGATGACTGTTGCTTGAATGGAATCTTGCGATGCCAGGTAGGGAAACGAGCATATTATCATATAGATGTAAGCATGGAAAGGAAAAATCGGGCGAGAACAGCACTGGCATCATGCTTCAGGTGTGGACAATGTATCCATATGCAATTCTTCGACTCAACGAATCCACAAACTTTTACACACACACACACACACACACACACTCACTCACTCACTCACTCACTCATGAGTAAACAGCAGATGGGTTCTCCCAAGCATACACCCATCTCAACGTTCCTCGAATTATTTTTGACGCCTCTCAACGCCATGCCCCTCTATTACCCAGGTACTGTAATCGTACTCAAGCAGCCTCCTGAAAAGCGATCTTGAGCCCCTCAAAATGCTCCACCTGCTCCGCGGCCAGCTTGCCGCCCACCTCGCCCACGTCGCCGATGATGGTCAATATCAGCGAGTAGTTGTTATACAGAAACCGCTCGCGCTTCTTACCGCGCGTGTCGGCGCCAAAGTACGCCTGGCTGTACCGCGTCAGGAACGCCTCCATCTCGCTCCGTAACCTCCCCAGGCTCGTCACGACGGGCTCGTCATCGCCCGAGTCTTGCGACAACGTGAGAATCCCGTGCACCAGTTGTCCGAACCGCTGCGTGATGACATGCGGCGCGGCGCTGGCCGTTTTCGCCGTCGCCGCCGGCAGCGGCTTAGACGGCAGCGAGGACGTGAGCGTCCGCACGCTCTCGCAGTGCCCATCCATGACGCTCTGCAGCCGTGGCCACAGAGTCATGCTCGTGCCGTTGACGTACCCATCCATAGCAGGCACCCGTCTCCGCTGCAGCTCGAACGCGAGGTGCTGGTTGAGCCTGATACAGAGCAACAGACCCAGCCCGTCGTAGGTTTCCGAAACCAACTGCTTCGTAAAATTGTGGCCCAGTGCGAACGTCGGCTCGAAGATGTAGTTGAAGTTTTTGTTGATGGTGGGCATGTTGAGCGAGGGCGAGAAGAAGGAGGCCAGAAAGGTGTACTCGGCGGTGGCGTTGTCGACGAGCGCGAGGTTGAAGTTGCGGAAGGGTACTTCGAGGTAGTGCGTGGAGGTGTCTTCTTCAGCGAGATAAGAGCTGATTGCGGCTTGGTTGGCCGTCTTTAGCAGATCAATCCGCCTCCCCAGATTAAAAACATCGTGCGGCGGGCCGCCCAGGCCCTTGGACGTGCTGCTGAGCACCGTAGCCTTTCGTGAGGCGTCCTCGTGTCCCAGAACGTCGGTTTTGTCAATCGTGTGCAGCTTGATCTTCTCGAGCGCCTTCTGGTATCGGGTGAACTGGTTGAGGTAGTACCACCTCATGGTATTCATATAGGCCTGGCTGATCTCATCGGCCAGGGTGGCGTGGTGTTTGTGCAGGAAGGTGTACAGATCTTTGAACCTGAGGAAGTTCTGTTGCTGGATAATCTGCGCGTTTATGTGTGGCGACCGTAGAGCCTTGATCTGTGCGACAAGGTGGTCTCTTATCCTTTCAATGGCCTGTTCCCACCGTCAGCATCCGGATTCTTGATATCTTGGGGGGCAGGGCCTCCTACCTTCAGCGTCAACTTCTCTAGCAAAGGCCCCAGATCCGCCGCCGCCCTATTCTGCCCCTGCCCACCCTTCGTCGCCTTCCTATACGCCTCAGTCCGTTTATCGACCTCAGCCAGCACCTTAAGCCACGCCTCATCGACATGCCCCTCGGCGATCTTGGACACGACCTGAGGAGATACACTAAGCTCCTCGACCACGGGGCCCAGCCCCTTCTCGACGGCCCTCCGGTTCTCAAGCCGTACGTTCAGTGCGGTGGAACGCGCCTGTAGTGACTCGATATCAGCAGACACAGCGGCCAGGTCGTTGCGGAAGGAGGTCAAGTTCGTCTCGACCGAGGTGAGGACGTCGTCGCAGGCGCGGATTGAGCGGTGGAGGTCTTCGAATTTCGTTTTGTCGCGCTCATCTGTTTCGCTGTTCCGTCAGCACTGCGCGTGTATATGTGGAAAAGTCACAGGCAGATAAAGAAAAGGGGAAAGGGGCAGAAAGGGAAATCCACATACATTCGTCGGCTGTCTGCGATCTATATACCTCCCCCCCGGCCTCACCACCGGCCTCTCCCCGCGCCAGAAACTCCCGCAGGCTCAACCCACCAAAGTCAAACTCGCCCTCAACATCCGCCTCCGTGATCGAGGGGCCTTTCGTCGCTCTCGCATTCAACGACGCACTCCTGCTCGTCAGCGCAGTGGCGGTCTCATCCCCGAGTATCCTTCCCAGCATGCCCAAGCTCTCGGTCCCATCATCGACCGTATGGCTCTGTTTTAGGGAAGAGCCGCCCGCGACACCATTGGCAGTCCGGTAGCTGGCGCTGCGCAGCAGAGAAGTCGTTGAGCCGGTGTCGCTGGAGGAGACGAGGGAGGCCGTGGAAGCACGCGCGGAGCGCTGTTGCGAGGTGACATAGGGACTGCTTGTCCCCCTGGCTGATACACGGCGAGGGAGGGGAGAGATAGGTCTTGAGTCGAAGCCCGAGGGCGGTGCATTGGCACCGAGACGGTCGAGCCACATGGTTGTTGGTGATGTGCAAGGAGGATGGCTAGGTCGGATTCGAGGGTGGGAAGGGTGTATTTATCGGCGGTGGCATCTAGTTAGCATTGATCTGGGCGACTCTCATGGGGCCAGATTTCCCCGTGTATGTTTCTGTCCTCCAAATTGTTCATGGAAGAAGTTGGGAATGGACATGTGGAGCTTCAGGGAGCTCTTTGATGTTGGTGGTTGAACTCAATCCAACGACGCCTGCCCTGGTTCAAGGGTCGCGGCCTCGGTCTGCAACACGTCACACTCCGAGGGCCTTATCGATATGTGTATTCAGGGACCAAGTCAGGGGTTCGTTCTTTTCGGGGACCCTGTAAGGGGGGGGGGATGTTCTTACCACAGCAAACTACGAAGTATTCGCTGCCAGAGAAAAAGTACCTGGCTCTAATTAGATGATTCCTTGACAAGAAAGCACAATTGGCATTGGGTATCATGGAGGTCAACTTGATCCTACTTTGCCTTCTTGAAACATCAATACTCAAATATCTCTCCTGTTCCCACTTGCATACTCCTATCTTCATCCGACTCCAACATGAAGTGCGCAAGGTGGACATATTCACCATCTGGAATTTTATGCCAGACATAATCCAAGCATGATATCAGCTGATCCGTCACTTGCTTAATCCATCATCTTCTTGAGATTGTCTCTCAATCTTTCCCTTTGATTGCAGTTACTATTATGCCTGGTCACTTACACCCCATCACCAATGCATCATCACCTTGAGCGAGGTGGCTGTCCCGACGCTCCCCAACCTGGACCACAATACGCTCTACCAATTCGTACGTTCCAATAATCCCGCCTGTGCCATCACCAAGAAGCTCATTGGCTGGAATAGCTTCGAGACGTAACAAGGCAGTCTTCCGTGCCTGGGACAGAATCACCGCTATATCCTAGCTTCTTCAAGTACATGTCCTCTTGCGTGGAGTGTACTAGCCTGGATTAATCTGAAACTAAGATAGTTAGAATATAGTCCATCTATCCTGCTATGATGGCCTGGTGTAAAACCTTACAACCATAGTATTTTCTCGACGTTGTCTGAGGTTAGATAGGCTGGTCAAGCAGTTAGAATCTTGCAAGTCGGGTTGAGATTATGGACATATTTATATAGAAGGCTTCCTATTGAAGAAGTAGTGTAGAAATCTTGCGATGGTGCTTCTGATTGTTCGATGTGTAGTATCGGACTGGAATGAATTAATGAAGAGTTAGTTGTCTGGACATCGGGTGTGTAAATATGAATGTGAATGACATGTCGTTGACGCGTGGGACGGTTATGGCCTTATTGCGCTCAGCACAATTTGAAACCGGAGTACCTATATATCGGGAAAATCCTCACCGAGGGTGATGCTTCAGAGGACAGGAGTCAGATGCAGGGCTTTAAATTGACCGTGAGAAGGAAGTCTCAGTTGCTCGAACTCACTTCTATTTCAGTGCCATGATGCAGCGACAATGAAGCAAGACGGTTGGCGTGCTCCTCTGATGCGAAGCCTGGTGCGGGGATCACATGGTGGCCAGGCTCGTGAGCCAACAACACCTAGTGTTTCGCAGGTCCAGCCTCAACAACCTCTCAACAGAGGTATCTCTGAGTTCCTGACCACTGTTTGCTAGCTGGAAATGGTCAATATAAGCGTCGGAGCCGTCGGGCCAACATGTTCTATAACAAACCTATCCCCCTGAAGCTCAAATGCATCAAATTGTTCTGCGTAGCTGAGGCAACGAAGTTTGGCAGACCAAGATCCTCACAGCATCGGAGACGTCGAAGATCTTGGACAATTCTTAGGCTTGTCGATGTGCGACTGCGATATGACTGAACGGTCCTGGGTGGCGTCCTCCCCCCGGGGGGGGGTCACAAGAGAAGAGTCGAGGGCAGCTCGAGCTGAGAAAACCGATATGCGTAGCATGGAACCTGTTTTTCTGCGGAAAAATATGGATCAGTACAAGTCACCGACATCTGCAACAAGAGATAACTTGCAAACATGCTAGATGTAGGAGTGGGCATTGTTGAAGACGGGCGCGAGGCTGCCAGGACCCCATCGGAGACGCCCCCAAAGTCTTTTTGCAGGCCAAAAAGATTTTCTGACCAGAGATCTTGCGACCGACTTGCCAACGGTTCTTGAGCAATTCACTTTGAAGCAAATGATGCCATCTCTATTGCCGCACATGTCGCTCGAGCAGCTCGAACAGACTCGGTTCTTGTTGACAACACCACCCTCAAAAGAGAGGACATCCGGTTCTGAGAGCAAGTTAGTGTAGAATTGGAAGGACAAAGACATAGATGAGTCGATTAGACTCACATTTAGTCATTCGTGCCGCCGAATGAGCCACTTGATCTTCAAACTGCCATTACTCGAGTCGACCGGGCAGGTTGGGGACCACTTGCAAGCGGTGCCGCAAAAAGTTCATCGCGAACCCGCGTGGAGCTTTGAGGGGTCGCAGAGATCAACCTGTGCTGACTTCTGATGATTTCGCCTGTCTCTTGGACAAGGCACTAAACCCCGACTTGCTTGCACTCAGGCACTGGTCCAGCTGTGCGCTGCTGAACGGATGTTTTCGCCGGCATAGAAAACGAAGCTCGGGAGAAAGTAGTATCATAATTAGCTCGGTCCCGGGACGCAGAGCGCGAAAAGGGCACTGGTGCTGCTGAAATGAAGCCTAGGCAAGAGGTGAAAGTGCGCCGGGGTGGAGATAGGTCAACATCAAGTCCCAATCAAGATGTGATGCTGAGCAGGCATGGCAAGAAGGAACCTATCAGGCAGTTAGGTTCAACATGACTTAGCGCTTGACAGAGTGCGAACGTTGGGCGTCCGAACTGTCCAAAGTGGGTTCAGATGCTGTAGATGCAGATTTTGGCACTCCATGTCGGGGAATGACCACAAACCTTGCCAAGTCCTGTGACACTGGCCAGACCGCACTGCAATGGTGGAGTATTTAGTTTGATACGTGTTGAACATGTGGGAATGTTGGGCTCAAGGGCTTGAGAGCTTCTACCAGGACGCGTCTGGCCTGATGCACCATGTTGGCACTGCGCTGATCCTCGAGAGGTTTTAGTGACTGGAAAAAGGGGTATGTGCCGCACTCAAGTTGATGTATTGAGCTCGATGGCGGTGATGAAGCTGGATGAATTGATCGTGCTGATATCCTTGGCCCCGATGCTTCCTTTCGAGGCCGGACTGGATGAACGTCGTGGTTGAGTTGCAGTTTTTGGCAGTGGATTCTTTCGAATGGTGATTGTGATGGCCGTACTGGCCGAGTGTTCATGGCGAGCGTGGTTGCTCGTCATGTCGTTTCTGTCTTAGCATCTGTGTGTAGTCCGTGACGATGGACCCTGCCCGTGCACACAGAAGGACCCGGAAGGCACTACGCGGAAGTGCAGAGACATCGCCTTCCCCCGATCGTGCTTCCTCATAGTGAGACCTCCAGTGGCAGTCGTCAGCTACTCAGCAGGAAAGGATTGGTGTCGAGAAACCCTTGAATTCTTAGCCCGAGGTGGCGTCAGATGGGGTTCCGGAGATGATGGGTGATGAGGAGGAGGAGGGGGAGTCCGAACAGGTGCAGGAGGCGGAGCTGACGACGGCGCCCCAACCGTCGCCGAGCTCGTCGACTGCACCTCTTCCCGTCGGTCCAACAGCGCAACGGCGCGTTGCAATCCAGCAGCATGCGACGCGGGATCGGCCCTAACCTCATCCACCCAATGCCAAAACTCGGCGCTCATTTCGAAATCGGATCCTTAGGTGCCTTCTGCGAGATACACCCTCTCTCCAACTACCTGCGCCTGCAGTTTTTGTGAGACGCAACTTGACTGATAACAATGAGCCCATGACTTTTCGTACACGTAATTGTGCGCATCCAATTCACCCTTCCCTTGGTCTTCTTGAATATTCACCATCTGTGCACCGCTGCATGTGTACCTAGGTATGAATGCTGGTCACTGGCCAGAACCACTGTTTATCAGCTCTGAAATCCTTCTGACATTTTAGGTATCTTGTCGGCCACCTGCAAGCCATGACACTGGTCATGCCAACACTCACTCAAGCTGGCAACCATAAAGGCAGCCGCAATGCTGTGACGCGCCTTCGTTTTTGCCAGGTGGTTGACATGGATCCATGACGTTGGCAGCGCTTAAATCTGCGCGATGTCACATGTTCGCGCTCCTGTTCCCAATCTTGGCAGCAACAGGTACTCCAGGTAACAAATGTGGCTGTGCTGTGGCTAGTGCAATGACTTCTCGAGACTTTTATGCTAGACAACGAGGTGGTTCCATCCAAGTCACCGGCCTTTTCATTAGAATTCCCAGCAACATCTCCTCATGTCACTGAATGTTGGGGTGTTGATTTCCTAAAACACAACACATATATGACAATACAGTACATAGGGCGGGTTCCAGACTTGTATCAGCACCCCTCCGCATATCCCCAGCATACCATTGAACAGCAGAGCTTCAGATGATGTAGCAGGTAACACTGCTGCTCATCAAGTACCTACCTAGCCTAGTCAAAGCTGATCTCACACACATCCTTCAGCCACTGCCTAGCCCTAGGACCAGGTCTTTCATCACCCATCCTCTTGCACTCTTTCTTGACGCAGGGGGCAATGTGGTAGGCGTCCCACCAGCCGACAAAGTAGCGCTTGGTCTTACAGTATTGAAGCAGATTATCCTGTGATGTGTCAGTAGGTATCAAGAGACATGCAAAAAGTAACGACAACAATGCCATGACCCGGCCTGAATGCCATGAACCGTGAGTTTACCTTTGCTTCAGCCTCCATGATTTTGTAATACATTTTTCAGGCATGGGTCATCAAATGCAGTATGAATTTTTTTTCTAGCTTTTTCTTTTTGCCTTCTCTTTTGATTTGACGAATAGCCTGATTATTTGCAGACGTCTGTTCGCCGTGGCAAGATGAGAATGTAAAGTCAAATGATACCTCCACCTCTTAATATCTGCTGAGAGCAGGGATAAACATGCACAGAATAGTTTCTACTAGAACTTCCAAGACACGACCGGGGTGATAGAAAAAGAGGAAGAAATAGGGCGAACGTACCTTGCCCATGTGCATAGAGCACTTTCCGTCTTCCCGTCTCATGCAGAACTTGTAGCACTCCGGTAAGTCGAACACTATCAAATTATTAGCAGCATCCTTATGTCGAAGTTTGACTTTGTGAAATGACTGAGAACTTGCAAAGCCGTGCTCGTGGTAGCACGGAGTGGCTAATGTATCTCAGACAAAGGACCGTCCTTGTTGCAAATAACATAGATTTGCTAAACCACTCACTCTCGATGCCTTCGGCAATTGTGGTGTGCTCCCACCAATCTGGCAGCGTATTATGGGCTTCCACAGCATCCAGATAAACGGCAGAAAGCCCCGAAGATTCGACATCGGTGGAATTGACTGGGAGGGCGGAGGCCGCGCTGTAGACGAGTGTTACTGCACTGGAATTGCTAGAACTTCGCTTAAATGGCTCGAGTTGACGTACCTAGCAAACATGGCCATGGCCGTGATGAGAGTCTTCAACTGCATCGTGGGCGAGACGATTGAACGTATGGTCAGGTCAACAGTTCAATGTGGATAGCGGGAGACGAAATGAAAGTTGGGTGGAGGAAAGAACAGTAAACAGTACAACACTGGAGGGCATGTTGATATTTTATTCATCCCTTGCGAGCTTCGGTTCACAGTGGATGCCGTCATTAGGTAGATACCCATTCCTGCAATTTATCCCGCTTGTTTTCGCCTACCATCATCTAGGCCGGCATCTAGGTCTTTCGAGGTATGGTACTATTCCGCTGATCACTGATCTAGTTGCTTTCAGACGTCATCGACCATACCCATAACTGCATGTGCTTCTTCCTTATGGCAATGGATGCGTTGGGAGCTAATTTGGTGGGAACTATAGCCCTGGGTCTGGAACATATGGAAGCAATTCGCAGCTTTGCCTACCTAGGTACCCATGTAACCTATCAAAGTGATCTAGTTTAAAAGAATTGAGAGTCTTGGACTAGCCTTGTCGATGATATCTGAACTTTGATAGCATCACAAGCTAGCTTCGAGTACCTAGCTTGTGAAGCTCTCATGATCTCGACGTCATCTACTTACTCTAGTCTAAGGTTTGGCTATTGTTTTGCTCTCTCTGTTAACGGCACCATGTAATCTTGGGTGCTAGGCTTTCGAGCATCCTCTATTACATGAAGGAAACTGTTACAGGTTTTATAGCTACATTGACAGCTTAATAAACAATAACTAATTGAAAGAATTGAGCTTTGATCTCGAAATCTTTTTTCTAGTTGGTTAAAAAGGGGGCTTTGGTTCGAGCCGGTCCTTGCGTAGGTACGAAATGTCAAAGTCTCGAAGTATGGTTCCAAGCGTGCGATAGCTTAAGAGTGCGCTGTTTTTCGTGAGATACTGATTCGGGGCCTCGGGTTTGTCTTCCAATCTCCTGTGTCGCGTTTTCAGGTCGACTGGTGGGGTGCTTATCTGTTCTAGAATCTTGCTTAAGTATAGGTACTGTTGTTCGGGCCAGCCGAACAGTAGTAAAATTGATGATGAGGGAAAAAAACAGACCCTCTGTCCCGGATGACGAGAAACAAGCTAAATACACTCCCGCCGTACGGTCGCTCCTGCCACTACTATAGTACCTACCTAGATGGTACTGAGAGTCAACTGAGGATCCGGTTAATAAGCATCGTGTTCCTGTTGCTGTTCCTGTTTCCAATAGAGATCTACATGTACTACACGGTTCTTCTCATAACTTACCTATAACCGGTGCGACAGCGCCAGAGCAAGCTATAGCTCAGCTCTTGCGCGCGAGTCGTATAAGAACAGAATGGGAACCATGGTGTAAGGTCTTGGAGCATAAAAGGTACTATTCATTGTGGATGATGTATGCTGTAAGATAAAACGCGTAGACTGGATGATTTAGCGAATCTGTCACGGCCAGCAGGGCCTTCATAGATCCTGAAGGGATCTATTTAGGGTCTATGTGATTACCCAAGGGCGTCAGAGGTCTACTTGCGAGCCCATCCCCTGGCCGCTATAACATCCCCAGCTAGGCAATTACCCACGGCTAGCAGGAGCAGCCCCCCCTCAAAAAAAAAAAATAAAGACCCATCAAACACGGACTGGAGACTACAAAGGTCTGTATATATACATGCAGGCTCTAAACTTCCCAGCCCGGGCCGCCGGCCGGGACGAGAACAGACACACTGGCGGATGTCGATTGTCGCACAGGGAGATCGGGATTATCCCATAAGAAAATATCGATGTTGGCAGTGCAGCGACCTCGGCCGGTTTGCTTGACTTCTAAATTGAGTCAGGCCGGGTGCTGTGCTGTGCGTAGTCTCGCAGAAGGGACAGGCGATAAATGGGAGCAAATGGTCCGGTTTCGTAGCTACTAAATCAATCAACAGCTGCCTTCGATCTGGCCAGTGGAGTCCCACACGAAGCCGAACCAAGGTTGTGAGCACCAGGTGGGCAATGGCTACCTCACTCGACTAGTTAGGTAATCTATCATAGTCATTAGGTATTTATTAGATAGGAGAATAGTTTTATATTATCTAGTAGTAGTTATGATGAATCGCGCTGGGGTTAGGGTTACACGGCTATATCTAGCCTTTTCAGAGCTTATGCTCTCTATTAGTTTCTCTTTTATTAATGCTTTAATATACTCTTTCAGCGCTATAAAACTTCCTTACTTCGCTATCTACCGGCCATTCGTTGCCTGTTTATGCCCTCGTACGGTTCGTCTCAGTTGTAGCTCTAATGCTAGCTATAATATAGTATATTGCCAAATCGGGACGGTGCTGGAAGATGTCCCAGAGCCTGCCACAGAGTAGGTACCTGCTGTCTTTCATCACATCCATGGCACACGATTACCACAGTAGAACCTAACGCGTTGGTCTTTGCCGCCTCGATCCTCGCCTAGCGCCAACACACCCGTTCCGCCCCGCGCAAGATCGGCCTGCTCACCTCCCCGCACCTCATCGCCGTCCGCGAGCGCATCAGGCTGGACGGCGCGCCCATCTCGGTGGAGGCGGGCGAGTCTTAGACATGGCTGGTATCGCTGTCGTCCAGTGGGAGAAAGTTAGCGGCAGACTCGGCCGGCTCTCTTAGCATAGACTCAGCATATGCCGCGCATCAAGAGTGTGTATACCGTGATGGTACCCGTGGACTGAGGGGTTGGCCGCGTTAGTCACGGCGGCGTTGTCTGTATCTTCTTTTAGCATATGCAGAACGTAGGCTGAACATAAGTTGCTGACCAACCTTGGAAATGCAGCAGCGGTAAAGCTGGCAGCCATCCTAAACAACTGTAAGTCATCGCGTTAGCACATGCCCTACACAAACAGTATTTAGATCGCCTGTATACATAACAACGAAAGTGATGATAGGAAATGGAGCTATAAGACTTGAGGTTAGCATATGCCGAAATATACGATAAACAGTCGATATACTTACTATGATGGTGGTGGTGGTAGTAGTAGTAGGAATTGTTCCTGTTGTTATTCTAAGGTTGATGTGGCGAAGTTTTGATTGACGGGCAGGCCCCGAAAGTCTTATTCATCAAAAACGTTTGTTGTTATGATATGTGATATAAAAATGATCAAGAAATACCAATAATCCAAAGACCATCTCAGCTCCCAAATGTGGGTATATATATACCCAACTGCTTACAAACATAAAGCTGGCTTGATTGTTTGGCATAGGTGGATGCTTCCTCTGGATTGTTGCACACTCTCTGGCAACATGACCAAAATTGAGTGCCCACTGCCCCACGTGTGAATGAAGTTAGATCGCCAATGCATAGGAAGTCGTTCCATCTGCGTGGGTAGTCAGGCTTGATCGAAATACGCAAGTTCGGTGGAAGCTGGACAGCCCGCAGGGAGGCCGGGCAGTGTCTATAAATCATGCAGCAGCTATGTACAAGATATACAGGCCCCTGCTCGGGTCTACAGTGGATTATACATATGTATTCCACCTCTCCACTCTGATGTTTTACACACCTCACTGTTCTATTTGAAATGGAGATCGGAGATCTCATCCATCATTCTCCGCACTCTTGCTTTTCCCGGCGGCTTCTGGCCCCTCCCCCTCCCCCTCCCCTACCCTTTTCCTTTCCCATTCCCATTCCCATCCTCACCGGAACCATTGACCAGGTTCCCCTCCGAGTCGTGAAACCCACCATCGCTCCTGTTCTTGGCTGATTTGACCTTAGGCTTGTTGCGCTGTCTGCTGGCATTGGACTGCTGCGCGTGCGTCTCGAGGAAGGCATTTCCCGCAGCATACGGCGTGAATTCCTCAACGTCGGCCTCACCTTCTGCGAAAGACGCTGACTCCCACTCCCCGGAGAATATGGCCGCCTCAGCTTCCTGCAGCTCGTTCCGTTTGGCTGATCTGTTGTCGGGCCGCATAGGAGCCCAGTTCTCGTCGTCCTGCTCGTTCACATCGTACCAGCCATCATCTTGAGCATCACCGGTAGCGGGTGCATCGGCGGCAGTTGCCTCAGAATCGACAGTGATAGTTGGAGCAACATCCACGTCAGCCTCAAACTGGCCCTCATCTTCAAGCCCCCAGTCCTCTTCCACCAGTATTTGCTCCCTACTAGCAGCCAGCTCCGCCATCTCCCGAAAAGCCTGCGGCGTTGCTTCCTCATCCTCGAATCTCTGTGCCTCATCCTTTCTCTCTTGCTCGCTCTTGTCCCTCGCATCTTTAGGCTTCCCGCTCCTAAGAATGCTATTCTCCAACGGACTATTCGCCCGTATTGCCGACGTGACAGCGGCGATACTCGCAGGGCACTTCTGCACGATGTAAGCAAGCAACCTCTCGGCCTCACCCGACCATGCGCTCATGTTCTCCAGATCCATGTAGGCCTTGCTCAACACCATGAGTGTGTAGGAGATAGGCCGTGGGAAGTGCGGGTCCATGCCCCTGCGGCGCAGCTCAAGCGGTATCTGTGCCCGCACGTTATGGGTGTTCCTCCTCACGCGTTGCCACCCGCGCCAATATGGCATGAGCTGCTCCTCGCAGACGATGAAGGCCTCGCGCCACCGCTTCAGGCCCGCGAGCAGCTGCACGTAGTAGTTCCAGTTCTTGGAGTCGAGGCGGAAGCCCGCGCGCAGGACGGACATGACGGTCTCACGCAGACCGTCCGGGTCCTCGGTGACGCCGTGCATGCGCTGCATCGTCTTGAGAGCGTCGGTGAGCATGTAGCGCATCGATGGCAGAGGCTCCTCGCGGCGGGCACCGGGGGCCGACACGCGCGACATTTGCACGGCGCGGTCGAAGACCATGCGCCAAATCTCGCGAACCTCGTCGTGGTTGCCCTCGTAGAAGGCGGAGTGCATAAGGGCTTCGAGGAGTCGCAGGGGTGGTTCTCGCATGTTGGAGGTCTCGGGGGACGAGGATTTCCAAAGCGTGATGATGTCCTGGACGTGGGTGACTTGACGCATGAGCGTGAAGGTAAAGACGAGAATATTCGCCTGCTGGGCACGCGTCTTCACGGTGGTTGCCTCGGAGCGGTGCTCGATCCATGGCTGGTCAACGCTCCTGCGGCGCAGCAAGATCTTCGGGGTCTCCTGTGACCACTGAATGGACTTTCTGAACTGGCGTAGCGCGGAGAGCAGATACTTTCGCTCCTTGTCGGCGTCGACAGTACGATATTTTGCAGCCCAAGAACTGAGGGCTTGGAGAACGCGCAAGAGCACGTCCCCTGTCTGAGGCATGCCGAGTTCTCGGAGAGTTGTGCTTGTTCGGAGTAGTTCGCCAGGCTGACCGTTTATGATGAAGGAACCCATGAGCAGCGTATAATGCTCTAGCGTCGGTTTGAAGGAATGGTCCCTGACAGCTTGTTGCAAGAGAAAAAGAGCATGATGGGGTTGTCGACACCAAGCTAGTCCTCGCAGTAGATGCGAGTACGTCTCGGAATCATAGGGAATCTTGACATCCAACATCTTGTTCAAGATTCCATTGAGTGTCAGTAAATCACGGCGTGCGGCGTGGTGATAGAGCAGTGTATTCCATAAGATTGTGAGTTCGCTTTTACGGAAACGTTCTTTCTCCGTTGTAATCTTGACTATGTTCTCGGCGTCGTTGAATTTGTCGTTTTGGCAGTAAGCCTCCACCACGCAGTCGACCATGGTGATGTTGGGCTCGATTCCTTCGTTCTTGGCCATGCGGTATAGCTCAAGGGTGAACTCAAGATCTCCCTTCGAGCCGGTCATGCCCATCATCGTGCCGTAGCTGTATTTGTCCGCAGTGACGGCCTGCTTCAGCACACCAAACACTCGAACGGCTGCTTCGTATTCGCCGGCCTTGGCATGCGCATTCAGCAGAACATTCCAGCATCTGGTGTTGAGCTCTGGACCAAAGTCGGCTTGCGCCTGACTGAAGACTCGGCGTACCTCGCCGAGCTCCCCCCGAATCGCATAAAGTTGTAACAGCCATAGGAAGTCCGGTTTGTCACTCATGGGATATTCCGGCTTCGGCTTGCGAATCTCCGCGAAATGTGATCTGTATTCGTCGAACAAGCGTTGAGTGGACTTGAGGTCATTCCGACGTGCATAAAACATCATATACGCGCGATAGTGCCGCACATCCAGCCTCCCAAAACGTCCGTAAAAATCCTGGAGCACCATTTCCATGCCCTCGGCGTTATCTTTGGGTAAGTAAACATAGTGGACCATCGCGCGCATTACGTGACCACGTATCTTGACTCCGGGTAATTTGCGGTACGCTTTGTACAATTCGTTGGAGGCCTCTCTCATCGTGTTGTGCGAGGATGTATGAGCCAAGAACAGTTCGTAGAGTATAGAATCTTTCAGAGGCTTGAGCAGGCGCATGTAGTCCTTGGGGTGGAATTTCTGATGGTAGCGCTTGATGATAGGATAAATGAACCTGCTAAGCAAGGTCTTGCTGAGTTCGGGGTCTTCATCGGCGATGGGGACTTGTTCGGAATTACGGATCCTCCCGACGAGGGACACAAGTCCTTCCATGACCTGTTCGACAGAGAGATGGCCCTCGAATTCCTCCCAGTCGATGGCCTCCACATCTTCGCGGTGAGCCTCAGGGTACCGCGCCCAAACCTGCCAGACGGTCCGGAGATTGCCAAACTTGACACTTTCAGCCAGCAAGTAGGTCATGCTTCGATACTTCGTAATATAGTCCATGAACTGTGAACGGTACACTTCTGCTCCGCGGGCTGTATGGAATTTGCGCCAGATATGGTCGAATTCGGTCCCATCTCCCGTTTCCAGGAGGTCGCGCAGTTGGTCGAGGTGGTAGCGAGCTGTGAGATCAGACTTCCGTGGCGATGCGGCCTGGTCTTGTGTGCCAGATTGCGGCTCCCCCTTTTCATTCTCGGCGTCTGATCCATCGTTCCTTTCGTTGGAGAGATCATCTTCTTGGCCGGCAACTTCATCTTGCGCAGACCCAGCCCCAGCAACAGCGTCGAGTTCGACACCCCTGTTCTCACGCACATGCTCTTCTGGGGCAGAAATTTCATCCTGCGTCGAAGTGCCGTCCACAAGACTGGCCGTCTCGTTGCCACTTCCGTCGAGGGCATGCTCTTCTCGGCCAGCAATTCCATCCTGTGCAGACGCATCTTTCGCAGTTGCAGTTGCAGTCGTCTCCTCGGTTGAAGCTCGAGACCGTTGAGACAAGGAAGCTGACGAAGTGAACAAGCGCGGCACTTCCCCTCTGAGATACAACCTCGGTCGTTCGTACTTGTCCAGGACTGACGGGGACAGTTTTCTGAGGAGCGAGGTGGCACCCTGAGGGTATAGGAAGTCGAGCAGGAAGGTTGAAGCGCTCAGTGGCTCGTTTCTGCTGCTGGCGAAAGACCGGGACGTCGGGAGGAGGTTGAGGGCCTCGAGGGGCTCGCGGATGAGAGCCTGCCAGACATTGGACAACTCAATGCCAGCCGCTCCGTGCTGCCAGAAGGCAGTATGGAGGCGACGACTCGACTTGAAAGGAGTCTTTGTGGGCGGAAGGACTCGTTGGAAGTTGCATGGTTCCAGACTCGCGGCCGTTCTCTCGAGCATTGGCATGAGGGTTTGGAAACAGAGCAGGCTGTTCGTTTCGGGGAGGAGGTTGCTTCGGATCAGGTCATTATAGGAAGAAAAGACTGCGTTGGCAGCGTAGAGCCACCTCATGTCAGCATGATTCTAGGTTTCAGGTCGACCTGTGACTGGAAAGTCTTCGGCCTTGACTACATCCAGAAGCTTGACCTTACGCGCTTCATGCTGAATAGACACTTCGGTCCTTGTCACCGTTGTACTTCACAATCCTAGATCCACCTCGAGGAGCCCTTTCAAGCGTGCCCCGTCTCTTTCACAGCGGGAAGTTTTCGAGCAAAAATATGATACAAGCGGAGAGGAGGAGATTCCGAGTTTGGACGAGGTGATACGTAGCTGCGTGAGCTGGGTTGTTGTGGTGGAGCAGCTTTGCGCCTGGCCCAATTCTCTTGCAGGAGAGGTTGCCGCTCGTCAGTTGATGATGTTTAGACAATTTTTGGCGACAGGGATCAGGTCGGGAGCTGCTTCCAGGGTGGCGGGGCCCTAACCAACCAACCGTTATCGCCTGGGCGGCCACCGATAAGCAATTGATGGCCAGCTTCCAGCGGGGCTTTTTCGGTCACTAGTAGAGCTACTTTGGTACAACATCATTTTGCGACACCCTCAACACCTCTGGACCACACGTGCCCACGACTACAGACCACACCTGACACCTCGCTGATTCCAGAGGGAAGTCGCCGTCCACGCGAATATGGATGCCACCAAGTTCATCCTCGAGACGAGGCTGGAGCTACTTGACTACGCAAATGACTACGGCGCGTACGCATCGCGACTGAGCACCCGACTTCGAAGCACCAAGAAGCGCCTAGGTGTGCAAGACAAGAATGCAGCCAAGCACCACTCGAACTTAGAGGTATCCTCCTCGCAGTTGACCCAGAACAATGAGTGAGTGAGCTCCCGTTGAACCCCTGTGGGCGCATGCCATCGAAGGGCAAGGGCTTGGACTTGGGCTGACCGTGTCCTTAGGTTCATCCAGCTTCCCCTCCTGACCGCCGAACGATGCTGGGCCAA
Organism: Juglanconis oblonga; assembly: GCA_003012965.1. Classification (NCBI taxonomy): domain Eukaryota; kingdom Fungi; phylum Ascomycota; class Sordariomycetes; order Diaporthales; family Juglanconidaceae; genus Juglanconis; species Juglanconis oblonga. The sequence continues at coordinate 16,935 of MUZH01004162.1, read as the reverse complement.
GTCCATGGCGTGGCGATCACGAGACAACGTCAACAGCGAAACAAAGAAACAGGTCATCTCCCAGCTCGTCCACGCCACCAAGCTCATCGAGAAGCTGGTCGCCGTGCTGTCAGACAAAGAGAGTAGTGCGAGCTCCGCCGATGTTCTCAGCGCATGGGCGTACGCGACTGTCCTGAAGGGAGACTCGTCCTTCCGCGGAAAGAAATGGCAGCAATGCCTCGAGAGCTACTCGATAGCAAAGATCATCTACAGTGCCCTGCCGGCTTCCACCGTCGAAGGTAACATCTTCAAGGACTATGTCTCGGACTCGGTCGATACCCCTCTTCGATTCGCACAGCGCCAACTCGATATCCCCACGACCCTCTCGATTCTTGCTCTGGCCAAAAAGTACTTTCCCCAGTCGGACGAGATTCTGGTCTCTCGGGTCGAGGAGGTGGCGCCTGGATTTTTGAAGGAGGACGAGGACACTACAATGACCGACGGGGGCGCTTTGAGGACAGTGACGTGGAGAAATAGGAAGGTCCCCGTGGAAGACGCCGAGATCGCTTTGAAATTGGAAGCCCTCGAAACCGCTGCGTCGGAACTATCCCAGAAGTTGGGCTCTTCATCCGAACTGCGACCAAACAGCAAAGCCGAAGCTTACGATACTGTGCTTGAGATCAGCAATGATGCGGTCGACGCCACCCAACAGGCTATTGACGAGCTTAAGGAGCAAGGCATAGCCCAGGGCGACTCGCGCATGCAGAACTTAGCCATCCTGCGCACGAAGCTGAAATACGACTTGCTGAGCTGGCAGATAGGACGCAACCGGGTCTTGATGGGCGACAAGGACGGTGCGGTGTTAGGAGATGGACCCAGCGTGAAGAGCAAGACGAAGCTGCCAGAAGTCGATCAACCTTTGATCAAGGATAGCCAACAGGTGAAGCAGCAAGGGAAAAAGGTCAACTTATACGACAAAACGCTGCAGAGTCTGGAGGTTGCAAACGAGCTTCCGGGTGTTGCAGCCGACGAGCATCTGGCGGCAGAGATTGATGCTGTGTCCAAGTACTTCACAGCTCTGAAGTATGTCATGGCAACAAGTCCTCGTCGTGTATCTTGCCGTTAACATTTTCCTAGGTCTCTCGCGATTGCTCGTTCGCATTCGCTGATCGGCCACCATGCAAATGCATTGGCCCTCACCAAGCATGCTTACGATCAATGCGAGGCTGCCATGCCAGTACTCAACGATCACAAAGATAGCCAGGGCTCGGGTTTGAAGACCATGGAGGTCGCTCGAGGAGATGCCGCTTTCCTTAACACGCTCCTGAAGGGAGAGTTGCAGCGCAACCGAGCGCTGGTCGAGATCTCCAATCTGCGCAAGCAGGCTGGCAAGGGCGACTCCAACGTGGCACCACGCCCTCTGATCGAGAGATTGGGCCAGTACCCATCGGAAGGCGTCAACCTCGAGAAGATTGTCACGTACCCGCCCAAGTTGGAGCCCATCCCGGTGAAGCCGCTGTTCTTGGATGTCGCGTGGAATTACGTGCAGTATCCTACGACACAGACGGAGAAGCCGAAGCAGCCGCAGGATAAGACGAGTGCCAAAGCGGAACCTGAGAAACCGGCTCAAAAGAAAGGTTGGTTTGGATTTGGCCGGGGCTAGAGGTTTTCCGATTTGGACATGATTCTTTGATTGCACAAAGACTGCGACATGTACATGGAATCAATCTTCCTACACGACCGATTCTCCGGCCTAGACCAATGGCGACGGAGCCAGTCTGGTACTGAGACGTGGTTAGGGCGGTTCACGCATCACATGGGCTGGGCGTTGTGAGTAATGAAAGAGTGCTCCCTCGCAGCTGTCCATCGCACAATGCTCTGAAATGGTAACCCGTGGTGATGCGACCTCGCAAAAGTCCATCACATACGGACAAGGCGTCAATTAGTCGCGGCGCGGGATGACCGCGCCACCAGCACAAAGACAGCCTTCTCAACTCGCACTTGAATTGCATTGCGTCTCTCGCCCCTTGATTCGTGACTTTTCTCTTGTCCTGATGTTAGGAATGCTGCACGGCGCGGGACAACGCAACGCGGCAACCCTCCCTAAGCTCGTCACGATGAGAGATTACTCCCGACAAATCCGAGATCCCACGTCTCTTCCTATCTACACCCTATACTATGAGCAAGGAGGCCGATCTCGACGACATGGACGAGAAAGTGAACGAGGTTGATGTATTCATCGTACAGCAGCAGGAATTGAAGAAGCCCGTGGGCTTGCGAGGGTTCATCGTTCATCGCGTCTATCGCGAGCTTCTACGCTTCTAGTATGAAAAATGGCTCCTCTGCCAAACTTTTGGAAACCCCAGACGGTGATGATTTCGAGGGCATCGACCTCGCACAACACAGACCACGTCCGCACAACCTCAGCCTGCGAAGATTCATCCCCTCACTCCGCGCTCTTCTCCTCTCCGCCGTCTTCTTCGTCCTTGGCCTCGGCGTAGGCTGCGGCCTGGGCCTGGGCCTCTCGATTCCGTACTACGGCTCCTTTGTGCACATATTGGACGATCCGGACGACAAGACGCCCCCATGCGACGAGTATGGCGTCCCGGATACGCTCCCCGTCGTCCCGGTCGCGCAGCTCATCAACGCCGACGAGCTCGACCTCGAGTCAGAATTCGCGGTGTCGCGGACACCCACTATCCGCGAGTATGAGTCCAACATCACGCACACCCTCGCGGCGCCCGATGGGGTGTACAAGCCTATGATCCTTTCGAATGGACAGAGTCCTAGCCCGTTGATAGAGGCGAACACGGGGGATACACTGAGGATAAAGATTAACAACCTCATGCCGAACACGACGACAAGTATACACTTTCATGGGATCAATCAGTATAATTCGACGTGGATGGACGGGGTCGTCGGCGTCAGCCAGTGCGGCATCCCGCCGGCGGGAGGGACGTGAACGTGTGAGTTTATGTTGGCGGGCCAGAGGGGGACGTTTTGGTGGCATGCGCATACGGGAGTGCAGTTTATAGATGGGTTATTTGGGCCGATTGTGAGTTGGAGGCCCCCCCAAGGGGACGATATGGGAAGGGCAAAAAGAGGTTGTGTTGATGGGGCCGACAGGTTGTTCATGATCTGGACGAGATGGTCCCCGAGACAGACAATGAGAAGATCCTCTTCTTGGGAGAGAATTATCATTCCTTCGCAGCAAAGGTACGCCCACCAGGCCACATCCCTCTTAACCAGCACAGGTAACTCACACAAACCTTTCCAGCTTCTCTCCCACTACCTGTCTCCCAGCACTCCATGGGATCCCAGCGAGGCTGGCGTCGAGCCTCTCGCCGACAATCTTGTCCTGAACGGACAGAACACTTTCCCCTGCACGGTCAAATCTACCACCTTCCCCCTTTCCATCTCCTTTCACAAGCAGCAACCCAACACACCCACCTGCACTGGCGGCCAACCCTACACCACCACCGTCAAACCCGGCTCGACGACTCGTTTGCGGCTGACCAACCACTCGTCCTGCTTCTCGTACTGGTTCAGCATCGACGACCGCGAGCTGACCATCGTCGAGATCGACGGCGTAGAGGTCGAGCCGATGGTCGCCCAAGGCGTGCATGTCAATATCGGCCAGAGGTACAGCGTTCTCCTGCACGCGTCGCTTGAGCCAGGCGGCGTGTACACCATCCTCTCGACGCTGGAAAGGGAGTGTTTCCTGCCCTTCGCCACCTACAACAGTAGCGGACTCGCGAGCATCGGCTACGAAGCCCGCGGCCTCCTCACGTACGAAGGCGCCGCCGCGGATGCACAGGCTCCGGACGAGCACGGGGACGTCGGCGGTGAGACGAGCACTCAAGGCGGCGGCGGCAGCAACAGCGGCAGCAACTACACCGCCAACCCAAACCCCTGGGCGCTGTTCCGACCAACCCTTCGCCCTCCCCGTCCCCAGGCGCGTCGAGGCGGCGTACCCGCTCGCCGCGGACGACCCGCAGTACGTTGGGAATTTCCAGTTCCGCCAGGTTGGGCAGGTCGACCGCATCTTCATCAACCGGACCTCCTGGGCCGCCTACACCAACGACGCGACCCTCTGGCGATCCCTCGATCAGACCTTCACCCCCGCCGGCGGCGGCGGCGACGGCGACGGCGACGGAGGAGGCGCGTATCACAACTGTGAGTTCCGGCTGGATCAGCAGGTCTTGCTGGTGCCGAATGGGAGCTGGAACGTGCAGGTGGCGATTAACAGCCTGGATGTCATGGAGCATCCTTTTCATATGCATGGTATGATCGCCTCGTTCGTTTTCATTATTTTCTTTCAGCCCCCGTGGTCTCAGGTATCAACAACAGAGTAGGCCATACAGTGCAGATCGTCGGCTGGGGACCTGGGCGGTGCGCCGCCGGCTCCTCGACGACAATGTGGAATCTTGCGAACCCGATGAGACGGGACACGTTCACCGTCCCGGAACAGTCGCACGTCGTGGTCCGCTTCAAGGCGGACAACCCCGGGTTGTGGATCTTGCACTGTCATGTTGCGTGGCATCTTGAAGGTAAAAGTTCAATCCTCTCTCGTCCCCTCGCCTCCCTTCTGCCTGCAGAACTGTCCTCTGACTGGTTGTCTCCCCGAGCAGCGGGCATGGCGGTTTCGTTTCTGGGGAGGCCGGATGACATGAAGGCTTTGATTCGTGAAATGGATGGGGACACGAGGGCGCTGGCGCAGAGTTTCTGTTCGAAGCAGAATACCTAGCTACTAAGTGTTTGTCCGCTTGTAGCGAGTTCGTGATAGGATATGTACATATGGAGGCATCAACGTGATCATACCAACCTGAGAGCTTTTTAACCGCAATGCCGGCTATCTTTTTCACGTGGACTTCTCAGGAATTTGGTGCTTAAATGCGATTGAGGGGGGATATCGGATTGTATTCCGTCGTCAACATCTAGTATTTTACACACGTGTAAAGAAATAACCCCCCCGGGAGCCATCCCTTCCATGTCATCCAGAACCCGTTCAAATGACCAAGCCGAAAAGTCGAGAATGTTTTGATGCTCTGAACGCCTTCCCCAGCCCGTTGCTGCATTACAGGTGATGTGAGAGAGGTGGCTCGTGAAGGCCACCATGAGAGATTGAAGAAGTCGCGTGTATGAGTACAGATCGATAGATACAGGGAAAAGGGAGGAAGAGTCTTCTATCATGCTGCCGCGCTGTGAATTAACGCAAGACCGAATGGGCGTAACAAGGGGGTATAAATAATGTCATTGAACCGATTTCGCCAGAGTAGCCATTTACTTGGTCTCGTCCTTCTTCTCGCCCTCGGCAGCACCCTCGGTGCTGGAGGTCTGCTGCTCGCCACTCTCGGCACGGGCCTTGTGCATCTTGTCGAAGAGGTTCAAGCTGGCCATCTGGAGCTCATCGGTCTTCTCCTTGATCTCAGCAGAGGTCAGGGTGCCCTCGCCGGCCTGGCTCTTGGAGATAAACTCGCGCAGGGAGTTGATCTTCTCCTTGATCTGCTCGGCCTCCGTCTTGTCCAGGCGGTCAGCGTACTCGTTCAGAGCCTTCTCGGTATCGTTGACGACGCTGTCGGCACGGTTGGCAGCCTCGATCGCCCCCTTGCGCTCCTTGTCAGCCTCGGCGTACTTCTCGGAGTCTTGCACCATCTGCTCAATCTCGGTCTCAGACAGGCCGGATCCGGAGGCGATGGTGATAGACTGGTCCTTGTTGGTGGACTTGTCCTTGGCGTGGACGTGAACGATGGAGTCGGCGTCAATGTCGAAGGTAACCTCGATCTGGGGAACACCGCGGTGGGCAGGGGGAATGCCGACCAGCTGGAAGTTTCCGAGAAGCTTGTTGTCCTTGACAAGCTGACGCTCACCCTGGTAAACCTTGATCTCGACGGCGGTCTGGAAGTCGGCGGCAGTGGAGAAGGTCTGAGACTTCTTGGTGGGGATGGTGGTGTTGCGGTTGATCAGAGGAGTGAAGACACCGCCGAGAGTCTCAATACCCAGGGACAGAGGAGTGACATCCAGAAGCAGGAGGTCCTTGACCTCACCAGAGAGAACAGCACCCTGGATGGCGGCACCAATGGCGACAGCCTCATCGGGGTTGACGGACTTGGCAGGGTCGCGTCCGAAGATGCTCTTGACGGACTCGGAGACCTTGGGCATACGAGTCATACCACCGACCAGGATGACTTCCTGAATCTCCTTGGCCGAGAGACCAGCGTCCTTCAGGGCCTTCTTCACAGGCTCAATAGTGCGGGTGATGAGAGGGTCGACCATCTTCTCGAGCTGAGCGCGAGTCAGCTTCAGGTTGATGTGCTTGGGACCGGAGGCGTCAGCAGTGATGAAAGGCAAGCTGATATCGGTCTGCAGAGAGGAAGACAGCTCGATCTTGGCCTTCTCGGCAGCCTCGCGGATACGCTGGATGGCCATACGGTCGCCGGAGATGTCGATGCCGGTGGTCTTCTTGAAGTCACCGACAATGTGGCGCACAAGGTGGATGTCAAAGTCCTCACCACCCAAGTGGGTGTCACCGTTGGTGGACTTGACCTCGAAAACGCCGTGCTGGATCTCGAGGACGGAGATATCGAAAGTACCACCACCAAGATCGTAGACAGCAACAACACGGTCAGCCTCCTTCTCCATACCGTAAGCCAGGGCAGCGGCGGTAGGCTCGTTGACGACACGGAGGACGTTCAGGCCAGCAATTTGACCGGCGTCCTTGGTGGCCTGACGTTGAGAGTCATTGAAGTAGGCGGGGACGGTGACAACGGCGTTCTTGACGGGCTTGCTGAGGTAGGCCTCGGCGGTCTCCTTCATCTTCTGGAGGACGAAACCACCAACTTGCGAGGGAGAGTAGGTCTGACCGCGGGCCGAGACCCAGGCATCGCCGTTGGTGTGGGCAACGATCTTGTATGGCACCTCCTTGATGTCGCGCTGGACCTCAGCGTCGGTGAACTTTCGGCCGATCAATCGCTTGGTGGCGAACAGGGTGTTCTCGGGGTTGACGACGGCTTGACGCTTGGCAGCAACACCGACCAGGCGCTCGCCGTCCTCTGCGAAGGCGACGACGGATGGTGTTGTGCGCGCACCTGTGCCAGTGTTAGCATTCGAAATGACCATTATCTGTTACGCTGGCCTCGGCTGTGTGTTTATGGGAAACTGACCCTCTGAGTTCTCAATAATCTTGGGTGCCTTGCCCTCCATGATGGCAACAGCAGAGTTGGTGGTACCCAGATCGATACCGATCACGGCGCCCTTGACCTTCTCATCTGTGGACTGGAAGCGGGCAAAGGCAGGAGTGACAGACTTGTGCAGGAGACCTGCAGAGCGCGTGGCTCGTGGGAGCTGTGATGATTGACATGTTATGTTAGTCATTGCGACAAGTCGTCCAGCACCAGACCAAGCAAGCAATGATGATGAGACAATGCACTACTTACAGCTCGGGACAGACGCGACGCCAGCATTTTGAAGTGGTGAAAGAGAAGAGGATTCTACAATGAGGAAAAGTAGAAAGATGAGGAAGGGATATCGTTGTTGCTGTTGCGATACACTGTGGAAGAGGGAGGGCGTGGTGGTGATATTTTTTTTGGAGGGAGAGGTTGGTGGCGGATGGTCGGAGGAAAAGCTTCAAATTTTTGCGACTGAGAGGTAGTTCGTCATGGAATCTTCTAATTTTCTAAGTCGACGCTATGACCACCCTATGGGCCGTGCACTTCCTCGTCCTTATCCCTGCACCCTGCACCTTGCACAGTGTCACATGAAGATAACAACCTGCTGAAAGAGAAGACTGATGGAAATAAGTATATGTTAGGATTGTTTATGTGCAAAACAAATAGGTACTTGGGCAAGAGACTGTTTGGTATGGAAAAGTTTCAGCATCAAGGGATATAAGAGAGTGGGCAGAATTGGATTACAAGGTCCAAACCAAAGATGTGGTGTTGAGGTGCTCGGAACCGAGGTCAGAGGTACTTCAGCAGTATGTGAAGCCCCCCACCGTAGATCAAGTACCTGGTTGTTCCCTTGTACTGACTGTGGTTACCTGCACTGCAGGCAGGCGACGCTCCCGGGGCAGTCTCCCTTTCAGCCTCGACGGGGATCGAACGTCATTGCCTTGACTTCAACCGTCCGATTCCAATTCCAATTCCAACTCCATTGCCTCGCACCGATTCCTACACAACAACCTTGACCACTCCAACCGTCACCTTGTGCAGCAACTTATCCTGCATCGCCAATTCCTCGCCGCCTACATACCGCAGCTCTCCATCGTCTTCCGGCTTTCGTCTTCTCATCTTTGCTCTCCGACAAAACCGAGTCCATTGTCCTGTCCATGACTCGGCAGTCTTGAGCTGAGCCTCAAACTCGGCATCATGGCCGTCACAGATGATAGAATGTGTGTCGCCCACCATCCATCCCTATTGTCAACCCTTCTCAAGATCGGCGAGATTCTGCATCGCGACATGTTTTGTCAACACGTCCCACGCTCCCATTGTCTGGAGCGGTTGTCGAGTGTCTCACACACAGTCTAGCTGACGGGAACCTGCATCTAGATATCATCCAACCGACGCCCTCATCCTCCAGAAACCCAGACGACATTACCGTGTTGGCCTGCGCTGCGAGTACGTTGTCGACCCACCCTGACTATAGCGACATCAAGCGCAACATATTGACTTTGTGTGTTTCAGACACTGGCAGCTGCGATCGCAAATCGGCCTTGCCTCTTCGCGTCACGCTTACTATGTCGCAGGCAACGGAAACACTCAGGTCCATAAGCTCGATACCACCGCCCACGAGAGCGAGATCGTCAAGATCCTGACCTTCGCCCCTCGCTGTCTCGTCGTCAAGAACGGTTGGATATGTTGCGGTGGAGAGAACGGCGAGTTCGTCGCCTTCCAGGTGGACGAGTCTGACGAGAGTAACCATCACCCCCGAGGCGATATTGCAAACATCGACCACTCGATGAGCGCTATCCACAATTACATTGAGAACGGTGGGCCCCGATCGAGCGACGTTCTCGACGCATTCCGCGAACACATGCATGGACTCTCTGCCGACGACCGTTTGCAGCTGGCTTTGGAAACCGCACCCGACGTCAACGATGCCATGCCTGGCCTGGTTCCCGCAAGCCCCCGACCCGATTCCAATGCGAATAATAAAAATCTCGTGGCCCGGTCCAAGGCCTTCGGCAAGGAGCGCATCAATTGCATCACGCTCTGGTTCCCTCCAAGCGACGCGGGTAGCAGGTACAGCGGCGCATACTCCCAGTCTGTGGCAGTTCTTGCCAATAACGATAAACATGTAACTGTTGTGGGGCTGGATAAACAGGAGGCGATCGACGAGCTCTCGTACCCCGACTTTGTCAATCGCGCTCTGATATCACCAGATGGCCGGCTGCTCGTTGCAATCTGCGATGACCCCTATCTCTACGTCCACGAGAGAGTCCCCAAGCAGGCGGGTGGCCATGGACTCTTCACTCGAAAGGACCTGGTTGACTTCGAGTGGAAACTATGCGCCAAGATTCATCTCAAGAGCCAGCGCAAGGAGGATCGATCCGATCAGCGTGGCAGTTTTGCCGCCTGTTTCTCAAACACTGGCCGCTATCTCGCAATCGGCACTCAGTACGGAGTCATCTCCGTCTTTGAGACGGCTGCCTTCCTAGAGCCTGGCTTCGATCCGCTTATCACCACCTTCACGTCATCGAGACCCAAAGAGAATGTTGGGGCGGTCCGAGACATGGCCTTCTGCCCCGGGCCGTTCGACCTCTTGGCGTGGACAGAGCACCGCGGACGTGTTGGCGTGGCCGACATTCGAAGCAATTACGTCTCAAGACAGATTCTGGACCTCAACGACTACGACGACTACGAGCAGATCATGGTCACGGAGAGAGGATCTATTGATCCGCGCCTTCTGGATAGAAATGACCATGGCGAGTTGACCCTGGCAGATTCGGGCGAGTCAGCCGCATCCCGGCGGCTGGCGAGGCGTCCAACCACAGAGCGCCAAGCCCCAGATCATCAGCAGCCCTTTGGGGCAGAGGAGACGGTGGTGCTCGAGGCCCTCTCGGCGCACCGGAGGCGTCGTGACCAGATTGCTGCCGAGGCCGCTGCACGCAACGCCCCAACCGCTGGGGGTAGATTGCTCGAGCGCCTGCAGAACCGGGCTTCATCCCGCGACCCCACATTTTACAGGGAGATTAGGAACAGCAACCGCGTGAGTGACCTGGACCGGGCCCGCGAGCAGTCTGAGCGCCTGAGGGAAACAGCGGAGCGCATCCGTGCCCGCCGTTACGTCAATCCGGCCGATTCGAACTTGACGACAACTGCGGAGCGCGCTGCCAACGTTGTGGCCGCCCTTCGGACGCTTCGCAATCAGGCCGGGCAAGCCCCGCAGAGCAATGATCCTGCTCGTCTCAATAACAACGCCACTGACCTTGACACGTTGTACCAGAACTTCGAGTTGTTGGGCTCGGGGCCTTACCACGAGCCTGGACAGGGCGAGTTGACCAGTGAGAGACATCGGGACTACCTGGCGTCGGTCTGGAGTACTATTCTGCGGAACCGAGATGCGGAGACTGAGACTGCCACTACCAATCCTCGGACGAATCGCACCCGGTTGGTTGACCGGGTGGTGCTGAATATGAACCGTATCGATCATGAGCACGACGACACGGCAGGTCTGGCGTGGAGTGAGGATGGACGGGTGCTGTCAGTATATGTATTCCATGATGCCCTCTTGTCGCTTGCTGACCCCTCTGTCAATAGAATCATCGGCGCCGAGGACGGCATCTACGAGTTTCACGTCAATATGTTCAGCAGAAAGGTGTTCCCAAGCATCACCATGCGCTAAACAAGGCGACCTTCTGCAGCAATCCCTTTCACCAGTTTTCCTGAAAGGCAGTGATCGACGAGTCGTTAGACATCCTTGGCGTACAGGGGTCGCTTGGAGCAAAATGGCATTGGAGAGCTCGGGGCGTTTGGATTCCGCTAAACTTTTCTGAGGGGGGCCGGGTCTGCTTTTCTTTGGTGGAGGTGGTGAATTTTTTTTTTCATGCAATGATTTTCCGACCGTATGAGTTGAACCCTACTCGAAAAGTACCGTGGACCTTGTATATACGCTCTCCATTAGGCGTTGGCATACGGGCTGGTTTCTGAATGGCTTTGAGGTCCACACACGGCCTACATAGTTTGTGATGAGTTGATAGGCAGGGCCAAGCAATGGGCTGCGGCGAGGAAATGGAACATAGTCACTTCTCAGACCAAGCTTGCCTCGTCGAGGTGTACCACGAAATGTGTGGATACTTGTGTCATGTTTAATGCTTCTTTCTACAGCATCCCCAGCACACTCGGCCAGCCGCATAGATCTATCTGTATCTCATCCTCTTCAGCCTCGCCTGTCATCACCTATCTGTACAACAGATCCTCTACCTTCTCCGCAAGGGCCAGACAACTCGTCAACCCGGGACTCTCAATCCCCAGCAAGTTCACCCAGCCCTCATACCCTTCCTCCTTCCGCACCACGAAATCATTGAACCCCTTGCCCCCATCCATCACCGCCCCCCTGGGCGCCAGCTTGGGCCGTATCCCCGCATAGTCCGGGCTCAACGCCTCCACGTCGATCCCGGGCAGGTATCGCCTGATCTCCTCGACGGCCTGGGCCATGCGCCCCCCGCCGCCGCCGCCGTCGCCGCCGCTGCTGCTGCTGCTGCTGCCGCTCACGGCCAGGTCGTCGGGCGAGTCGACCCACTCGACGTCCGGGCCGAAGCGCACGCGCCCGCCCATGTCCAGGGTCAGGTGGGTGCCCAGCCCGCCGTGGCCGGGCTCCGGGGCCGGGTAGATGAGCGTGCTGACTCTCGGTGTGGTCGCCGAGTAGGCGAAGTAGTTGCCCTTGGCGTAGTACAGTCGTCGGTGCTGCGCCGGCGGCACGACGAGGTTGTACACGTCCATGCACCCCAGCCCCGCGGCGTTGACCACCGTCGCGGCCGTGATGGTGCTCGAGTCGCTCGTGCGCGCGTCGCGGACCGTGATCTCCCACCCTGCGCTGCCCGCCGCCCCTTTATCATCATCATCATCACCACCACCGGACGAGGATGAGGAAGGAAGCGGGGCGAGACCGACGACGCGCGACCCGGGCGCAAACGTCCCGCCCGCCTCCTCGAACTGCCCCAGCAGCGCCACCATGAGCGCGTGGCTGTCGACGATGCCGGTGGTCGGGGACTCGAGACAGCCGGCGTCGGCGCGGACCGCGGGCTCGCGACGGGCCATCTCGGCACGGGACAGCCAGCGCAGGGGCACACGGCCGGCCAGGGGCCCGCCGGCGCCAGCGGCGAAGTGGTCGTGGATGCGCTCGAGGGCCTCGCGCTGGGCGGGGGTCTGGGCGACGATCCACTTGCCGGTGCGGCGGTGCGGGACGTCGTGGGTCGCGCAGAAGGCGTACAGCATGTCCTTGCCGCGGATGCAGAGGTCGGTCTTGAGCGTGTCGGGGCCGTAGTACAGCCCGGCGTGGATCACCTCGGAGTTGCGCGACGAGGTCTCGGTGCCTGGCTGCAGGTGGCGCTCCAGGAGGAGGGTGGAGGGCGAGCGGAGGGCGAGGGCGCGGGCGGTGGCTAGGCCGACTACGCCGGCGCCGATCACCTGGTGTTCAGGTCAACGGGGTGTTTTGTGTTCATGTTGATGTTGATGTGGGAGGGGTTTGTGGTGTTGTTGCGTGAGGATGACTGTCAGTCGGATGAGATTAAGGTGGGATGAGAACGACCAAGGTGTGCCCAGCCACACACACACACACATATATATATATGCATGTACATATACACATACATATATATATACATATATATTATTAACCATTCAAACTTACCACATGCTCAAAATCAACCCGCCTCGCAGCTGTGCTTGAGAAGTTTCTACCACCAAACACACTGTCGACGCATTTCCGGGCGCCGCGCACCCCCCTCACTGATCTTGAGAACATGCCTTCGATTCTCTCAAATCACAGAAACTCCAGGGTGTTGTTCATCGAGTCTCCAGGTCCAACTATATGGGTCTGGGGATGATCAAAGGACTCGATTTTGCGTTATAGGAGGGTGATGGAGATCTGGTGATGGAGACCTGGTGATGGAGACCTGGCGATGACGCAATCGCATAGATATCCACTCGCTATGAGAATGATAAGCGCCAGAGAGGACAAGTTGGTGGTTGTAGGGAGGACGACTTTTTGGAAAGGAGGTTGTCAGTCTAGAGACTTTCAACAACATGGATGCAAATTGGTCCAGGGCGTGCGAAATCGGAGGTTCAAGACAGTGGACGTTGTTCAGTGCTCAGCACGCACAATCTTCAGAGCACAGCAGTCAGAACCATTCTCCCCACACTTTGCCGTTTCTTTATTATTTTCACTTTTTTATCTCTTCTCCCCCGGCGGGGAGAGGGTTGTGCTTCTTTTTGTTGCTTGTTTCCTACGCTTGCTCGTATCTCAATCCATATCCATGTCTCGTTTCCATCATCGATGCCAATGCACACCCGTTTTCTTTCGTTTCCATCATCGATGCCAAGGCACACCCGTTTTTTTGGTTTTCAAAATCAGTGCAAGCCGCTCGTCCGTATGCGAACCTGAAAGCAAATGGTATCTCCACCAATTTTGTCACCATATGACGATCCATGAATCCGCTGGGGCATGAGTTGTCCATGCCTTTACTCGAGAGAGAGAAATAAAAGGGGAAAGAGGAAAGAAGAAGAAGAAAGAAAAAAAGGGGGCGGGGGCACGATCTCTCACTCTCCCGTGTGTACAGCAGGCTAGTACATGCCAGCTCACTCCTTCAGGTCGTCGGGAAACCTGTCCGTGACAGGCGTGGAGGGTCCCTTCGAGTGAGACATAGAGTAAGGTGCCTACAATGATCGTATTAGCCAAACAAATCCCACGCAGTAACACATATGTATAATTCAAAGGGGACTCACCAAGACCTGCTTCGCGTTGCACACCCTCCACGCCAATCTCCGCACATTCCCATCTGCCGGCACCACTGCCGGCGCAAATTCGATGCCAAACATGTTGCGAATCGCATACACCACGCGCTTCGCATACTTGCTGTCGCGCTCGACGTGGCTCCCGAACCGTTCGTCGATCGTATTGGGCGCAATATCCGGGTCACGGTCGAGGCAGTTGCGCACGATGGGCAGCAGTGCCTCCGCGGTGGCCTGCTCGTACGTGCCCTGCGCGTGCGCCTCGATGCCCTGCTCTTCTTCTTCGTCATCGAAGCGCGTGATGCGTACCTCGAACGGTTCGCTGATCGACATGACGTGGTGGCTGCCGTCGTGGTGGTAGCGGAACTCGAAGACGCCTTGCGTCCACCAGAGCTTGTCACCCTCGAAGACCATCTCGCCGCGGACGAGGTTCGACTGGGCGACTGGTTCGTCCCAAACGATCATACCGTCGCTGGAGCCGTAGAAGTCGGGGGATACGGGCACCCAGCGTCCGAGGGACGAAACCTCTGTGACGTCTCGGGAGCGATTGTCTGTGACCATATAGAGACCTACCCAGTCCTTCTTGCTATGATTGGCCGGCACTTGCCACTTGACTCGAATCGGCGCCCCATACTCAAAAACCCATGTCTTCACGTCCTTCGGCACTCGTGCCTTCAGACTCTCCTTCCCAGTGGCCCTTTCACTCAGAGGCGACAGTGCGGATGTGCCTTCGATGGTCAGGGTGTAGTCCTCGGGGTTGAAGCCAGCGAGATCCAGAGACAGCCTCGTGATGGTGAGCCGAGCCGGGTATGTATTGAACAGGGCAGTGGTGTCTCGCACGATGCTCGACACTCCACTGGCCAGCATAGGTCCAGCCGTCTCAAGAACGTCGTCGACAAACTGCCTGGTCTCATCCAGGACCTTGTCCACGCTAGAAGACCACTCGGCGACAGGCGGCGGAAGCGACTTCTTGATGAACTTGGTGAGGCCCGACTGTTCCCGGAGATTTCTCGATCCGTAGACCTTCTGCATGTGTGGCCGCTCGACGTATTCGATGAAACCAAGGGTGAGCATCTGGCTCACAAGGGCAAAGAGAGCGATGGACCTACTCCAGCATATCAGTGCAGCGCCCCAGAGCCCGGCTAGTCCTATGATGCGCTCGGGGTTGTTCAAGAACCGATAGATCGACTTGTAGGTCAACTTGGCCTTGTGGTCGAAGAAGAAGTCGCCGTAGAACCAGCCGAACTCGCCCAGAGAGTCGTAGACGCTCGCGAAGGTCCACATCTGCAGGGCAATCAGGCTGATCCCAATGACATGCCTCAACAGGACCCAGCCGTGGGCCCAGTCATCGGGGAGGCTGTACATCTTCCAGCACGCTGCGCAGAAGGATGCGACAGAGAGGGTCATGGAAAAGTGATAGAGACCTTTCCACTGGCGCCAGGCCTCTTCAGGCGAGTCACCATATTTCACAAAGTGCCGGGTGATCATCTTCTCCTTGGACTGCAAAGTCAGGAGGATCGCGATGCCGATGCAGTACCAGAGCCTCCAGAGCAAGGCGTGCACGAAGAAGAGGAACTGGTATGTCGGCGTGGATGGGGTGACGAGGGCTAGGACCGCCACGTAGACCGAGGCCAGGATGACACTGTAGTCGGTGGAGCGAAACAGGTCGATGTTGGAGAGCCCGAGAATGTTGTGGACAGGGGCCAAGGCCTCCCTGGAGACATCATCCACAGGCTGGGCTGTTCTGTCGTGGTCCGAATTCGAGCGCGGTCTCGGTGCCGGAGGATTGTACGTCTTCTCGATGTGCGGGTTCTCCACGACGACGAGGAAGGCAAGCTGGGCAAGGTGGGCAGCGATGGAGATGAACAGGACCTCATAGCTGGCAGCCATGGCGCTGATGCCGTAGTAGCCCGCATAGCCAATCGAGTACATGGGATGAGGGGCGCACTCAAAGACGCCATCAAAGGTGAGTTCCTGGTCGATCAGGTAGAAGAAGTCTCCCCAGTACCAGGCATAGTCCTTCACGACGCGGTGCGCATCGAGCTTCACCCACAGATTGAACAGGAACAGCGCGATGCCTACGGCCCAGCGGCACATGAACAGCAACAGGGTCTCGCCCTCGGGGACGTGGGCGCAGACGAGGGCGAAGAGGCAGTACGAGACGAAATCACACATGAGGATCAGATCCACGAGCCGCCGGAAGAGCAGCCAGGTGTTGTACTCGAGCGGCGCCTCCTCCAACTTGTAGTCCTCCGGGATCTTGGCCTCGAGCTCTTTCTTGAGGAAGCTGTACAGCCATGGGCGGGGTTGGTCGCCCGTGGCGGGGTTCGCAAAGAGTTTCCAGCGGTTGGCCCATGTCACCATCAACTTGCTGTTGGACTGCTCGTGCAGCAGGACGCCTATACCCACGTTGTACGAGGCACGCCAGAAGACGAAGACGGCAGCGGTGACGGGCATTCGCAGCTGGGCGGGGAGCAGGTAGGCAAGCAGGGCATGGAGGACGAGAGTGGCGAGGACGATGACATCGGACAGGTTCTTGGGTTCCCGAGGGTCAAGAAGCTGGGAGACCATGTCGTGGGTGGTCGGGACAATGAAGACTATATCCATCCACGATCACAGGCGGTCAGCTGGGAGGGTATGTCTCGGCGGGGCGAAGGAGGGGGAGCCAATTCACTTCACTTACCTGTGCCGTCTGGGGTGCGGCCATAGACCTTATTGGCCTGGCTGGCCTTGCCATCTCGTCGATCTGCCACCGCAATCTCAGCAGCATCCTGTGCGATGGTTGGTGAGGACGGGTCGAGGGAGGTGTCTGCCGTTGGCTTCTCCACAGACGGCCCCGGTTCGGGGTTGAGCCCACCCCCGGTACGCAGACGCAAGCCGGCGTCAGTGGCTGGCAGATCGGCAGAAGAGGACATCCTTGAAGTTGAAGTCAAGGATGAACACGTGCTCGTTGAGGAAGAGGGAAAAGAAAAAAGACGGGGGAGACGAGAGGCGAGGAGGGGGGGGT
>MUZH01004161.1:0-50333 GCA_003012965.1 Juglanconis oblonga | reverse complement strand
CTCCCAAATAACAATGGGGGTTTTTTTTTTCTCTTTCCCCCTTTCGCACCCTAACCTCGGCCCTTATCTAGATGGACAGCAAATACCGCCTCTTCAAGCGCAACCAGACCGTGATCGACCTCGGCTACGCCCCGGGCTCCTGGTCCCAAGTCGCCGTCGAGCTCACGCGCCCGCACGGCGTCGTGGTCGGCATCGACCTGATCCCCGCGCAGCCGCCGCGCGGCGTGACGAGCATCCAGGGGGATTTCCTGAGCCCGCAGGTGCGGCGGCTGGTGCGGGATGTGCTGGTGGAGCAGGTGCGGCGGAAGAAGCGGGAGAGGGAGATGGAGAGGAGGTTCGAGGGGATGATGAAGTCGAGGGGCAAGGACGAGGCGGGGGAGAGAGCTGAAGCTGAAGTTGAGGCTGAAGTTGAAGTGGAAGGGGAAGTGGAAGGGGGGAAGAACAATGAGGTTGTGGAGGACAGGCCGAGTTATATTGACTTGGAGAAGGTTGCTGCGCATGAGATTGAGGCTGCGGAGGCGGAGAAGGAGGATGAGGGAAGGATGGTGGATGTGAGTTTCATGGCGGAGAGAGAACAAGGCGCCAGCTGGAACCCCCCTCCCCCCCCCCTTTCGGCTTGGCCAGTAACTACGGTGACGATGCTAACACATGCGACTGACTAGGTGGTAATATCCGACATGTCAGAACCCTGGGCCCAGACCACCGGCTTCCTGAGCAAGACACTGAGTAATCCGTACCGCAGGTTAATGAACACGAGTGGCATCAGTTTTAAAGACCACGTGGGAAGCATGGTACGCTGTCTACCACCGACCACCCTCCCCATTCATCCATTCCTTTGTCCGTGCCCACTACTCTCTATCAGCTTCCTGTATGATTTCTGATGCGGCGAACAAATAGGATCTCTGCTATGCAGCCCTCACCTTCGCCTCGGAAAATCTCAAGGCCAACGGCCATTTCGTCTGCAAGTTCTACCAGGGCGCCGAGGACAAGCTACTTCAGACAAAGTTACAGAAAATGTTCGAACAGGTTTATCGGGAAAAGCCTGAGGCTTCGAGGAAGGTATGTGGAGCATCATCCCGTCTCATGTTTACTCCCTCTTATCTGCTATTCCCATGTCTTGCCATGCTGCTGCGCATGCTCAATTCTGAATCTTGTCCTGTGACTGACTATCGAGGCAACAGGACTCGAAGGAGGCATATCTTGTTGGGCTGAGGAGAAAAGGGGACGTGACTCTCGCCTCAATCGAGGGGACTCTGCCCACCGTGGGCAAGGTCTCACCGATCATCTCACATTAAAACACCCAAAAAATAGTCGCATATCAGACATCACAGGAGGACAATAAAGAGATCTGAGCTGGGCCAGAAGGTGCCTCAATTCAATTTAGCTTTTTTGGTAATTCCCTTCCTTGCCAAGCCACAACGCCCTCGTGAATGCATCAAAGTGGCCGCAGCCGGGGTCGTGGTTCAATAACCATTCCGGGCGTGCCATCCAAGCAAGGACCACCACATCCATGACCAAATCCCAGAGACGACAAAGATCGACAAGGCGCTTAGACCTTGAAACCGCGAGAGCGTCTGCGACCACGGGCACGCTCGAACTTGCGGCCCTTGGAGAGAACATGGGGCTTCTGTAGAAAATGTCAACTCCGCCCACCTGTGACCACGCTTTTATTTCGGGTGTAGACGGGTTGTAGAGACGTACCTTGTGCTTGTGGGGACCCATGCCGAAGTGCTTAACGGCCTCACGAGCGTTCTTGGGACCGCGCAACAGCAGGGTGTTGGCACCAGTGGGCTTCTCGAGAGCCAGCTGGTCGAGGGTCTGGGCAGAGCCGCCAGCGGCCAGGATGCGGGCACGGGCGGTGGCGGTGAAACGCAGAGCGGCGATGTTCACCTTAGGGACCTCGAGCAAGCGGACGTCATCGGTGACGGTGCCGACGATGACGACGGTCTTCTTCTCGTTGCCGTTCTTCAGGTTGCCAACAATGCGAGACAGGGAGACCGGGGGACGGTTCATGCGGGACATAAACAGACGGCGCAGGACGACCTTGTTGAAGGAGGAGTCGGTGCGGCCTGTGGTTGCGAGATGCGTTAGAATGTGTCCATGGTGATGCCGGGAGGATTAGGGAAGGCATGATCAAAGACTTACGGGCCAGGAAGCGGTACAGCTTCACCAAGAGCTTGAGGTAGGCATTGTCGCTCTTGGGGGCCTTGCGGTGGGTGCTGCGCACGTGGTGGCGGTCGAGATCGATACCTACAAACAGACAAGAGTTTCCTGGTCAGCCTTTTGGTCCAGGTATGCTCAGAAGAGAATGGCAGCACTCGAGAAGGGTGGGAAAGACGTCTTCCGACAGTCAGGCCCTCCATTCTCTCAATCCAGTTTCTGCTTGCCGCCCTCGCGAGGGAGGAGCGGCGCACAGAAGCTGGCAGCGCCTCATGTTCGCAGACAATCGTTCGAAAACAATTGTCCACTTGCATACAAAGGCTGATTTGGAGATTAGATCCCTCACGTACCCATCTTGGCTGTTGACTCGAGACGTCGAGATGGCTGTGCTGCTGGTGGTTAGTTGGAAGAGAAAGACAGCAACTGGTCGAACGAAAAAGTTCGTAAGGTCCGCTGGGTTTGCGGGTCGCAGTCGGAATTTGCGCTGGTGGGTCCTTCCTGATTGGCTGGCCTAATTCCACATAGACCAGCTGGCGCCGGTCCGGCTGCATGGTCCGTGCATCCGTCGCCAACGACATTCAACCACACCAGCGCCTGTTCTTCACATCGCCAGGGCGGAACTTCCAGTAAGTAGCTAGGTACCTAGGTATTTTAGGTAGTTTGATTTGGCCGTGCTGCAGCCATGATATGTCCATCCACCCAACTAGCCAGTCCGCGCACCTGGCTTGCCAGCAACCCTTCGCCATGGATGAGACCACTACCGCCTCCCTCGATGCCGACACTTCACAATGGGCTGCCATGCTCTCGGTAACCAAAGACACACTTGCCACAGGACGTGCCACATGTGAGCTCTGCGAGAGAGAGACACACGCCATCACCAAACACCACCTGTACCCAAGAGCAGCTCGCCGTCGTGGGGCTGCCGCCTTACTGAGCCAGCAAGAGTGGGACAACACCGTCGCCCAACTCTGCTGGCCCTGCCACTGCATCATCCATCAGATCATTCCACTCGATCTCATGGCGTCGTCCTTCCACTCTGTAGAACTCCTCAAGGACCACCGCGGCGTCCAGTCCTGGCTCTCTTGGGCCTCGAAGCATTCTATCATGGACTTGCATGGTCTGATGATTCAGAAGACCGCCAAGCAAATCCAACAAGCAAACCGAGACCGCTTCAGTCATCTGCTCCAGCCCATTAAGCAAGCGTTGGACAGTATCTGGCGCCAGTACGGTGGAAAGTTCCCCACATGGACGGACCCAAAAAAGGGAAGGCAGAGGCGGCCAAACGCCTTGAGGAAGAAAGTCGTGGAGTTGGTCGATTCGACCATGGTGCAGCAGCCCGAGATCAAAGCTGCTATGCGAAAGAGACCCGAGTACACAGAGTGGTACCGGTGGGTCTACGGATAAGCACCATCGAAGAGACTGTCGGTCGATGCGCACCTTCGACACGCTACTTTTCTGCTCAGGCATAAAACGTTCAAGGTGAGTTCAAGGTGAGCTTAAAGGTGAGCTTCAAGATGAGCGATGCGCAGTTTTGGATAGCTGTCTCCTTCTCTTTTGACCGTTCCACTACAAACCAGCTGTCTCCTAAGCTTATCTCCCCCGATCTCCTGAAGCGCACTATTCAGCCTCGATACCTGGACGATGAAAATACTGTATTCAACTGACCCCAAGAGCCAGACACCTTTTTACATGTCATTTTTCAACGTTGGTCTTCCTGCGCAACAATTCCGCCCTGCCCGAGTTCACGACTAGAGAATACTTTACAACGGACGCGCGACATATCCGCCGAAACTCTGAGGTGGGTGAGAGAGAGAGAGATATATAGTTGTAGACTCCAGACGGTCACCAAAATCCAAGGCGAACAAAGCTAACTCGCATTCAGAGCGCATGGGAGTAGGACCCAGCTGGACCCAAGGGCAACCAAACGATTTACACAGGTCCACCCCCCCCCTCCAGCTCTCAGCCTTTTTAAAACAACCTCCATTCTCATCCTGCACTTCAATCGTAGGACAATCCCCACACCTATTTATGCAAGCCTCTCGGCCCTCCTTTGGGGGCCCCCCATTCTCCTTGACTTGACGTAGACTATCTCATGGGTCACTGAGATGGAGATGTCAGCTCAAGGGTATGTCGGTATCATTTTTCTGTTTAGTGCTGTCCAACCAGTAATGCAGTGTAGACAAGCCATGGCGTCTAAGTTCTATCGACCCGCCAATGCATCCATTCATTATGTTTGAAGGCTTTCCCTTCAATGCCAGTGCCCCAATGCCGAGGAGCCCCTGCCAGCCAACCCAAAGGCAACCTCATCCTCTAGAACTTCTTTGGGACACCCGTTCTAGCCATCATGTAGCGGGCCGTCGTTGTTCTGCGAAAACAAAATACTGTCACAATGCATGTAGTGCTACTGCACGCACACTTCCACCGGCATTGTGAAAATGTATTATCCCTCCGTGTCTTCCGGTTCGAAATCCCCAAGACTGTCTTTCTCAGGTTCCCATGACAACCCCATGTGATCCTTCGGCCGGGTTGGTATTATTGTTCGTGGGGTATCATCGTGGTGCTTTTTTCGACTTTTTCCATCCGTCGAATTTTAGTCAGGTCCCTTGTCACCGCACTGCTGACTCACATGGCCAACTCCTTGGGACCGCAGTCCACGAGAAAGTCTCGAGTCACCTCAAAACTCAGCCAGCTGGATGCCATGCTGGGGGCGACCTTGAGCAGATTTGGCACGATGCCCTTATACAGGCCCTTGACGCCCTCCTGGGCAATGATGCGCATCATGGCATCGCTTATTGACTTGTATTTGTAACCCATGCCCTCCATCGTGTTGATCTGGAACCTTCGTCGCAAAACATCACTATCACCAGCTGTCGTTAGCAATCTCGGTCGAAGCACGGGTCTTGGGGCCGTTGCCAACCAAACTTTACTCACAATGGATATGTGCACGTCTGCGCGACGGCGCCAGAGATCGCACCAGCCGCCAGCTTCCGTACCGCACTCGGGTTCTTATCGCCCTCGGGAGTCAAGTACTGGCGCACATGCTCGTATACCATGAAGTTCAGACCCACGTACGGAGCCACGCCGGCGACGGTGGGCACGATGCCGCGGTACAAGGCCAGAAAGCCGCCCTCGGTCTTGTACATGGCGGTCATGGTGGCCCACATGCCGGGCAGCTTCTCGCTTGCCGGATTGGAGGATTTCTTCTTCAGAGCGGAGAAACTGGCGCTCTGGATGGACAGGCGCGTGCGCACAATGTCGAGCGGGTAGGTGAAGGTGACGGAGGTGACGCCGGCGAGGCCGCCGCAGGTCAGGCGCATCAGCGGCGAGAGATCGGCACCGGGGGTGGACTCGAAGAAGTTGCGCTTGTAGAAGTTGTAGCTGCCGAACTGGACGGCCGAATAAGGCACGATCCGGATGCAGTTGGTGCCGTTGCCGCGCATGAAGCCGCGCCAGCCCTCCTCGACCCACATCTTCTTCAGCGCCTTGCCCACGGAGAGCTTGTACTCCTCGCGACCGGCAGACTGCACCTGGAACAGGATCTTCAGGCGCTCGAGGGGGGAGACGACGGTTCGCGAGACGGCGCCGGCGACGCCGCCTGCGCAGAAGGCGGCGATGACGGGTTGGGAGACGAAGTTCTGGAGGTGCTCGAGGGCCGCGAGGGGAGGTTTGGATGCGGAGGGAGAGGGCAATCCGCTCGGAGACGCGCTTGGGGACTTTGCGACCAGGTTAGCAGGTTGAAGGAAGAAGCGGGGTTGAGTTCGTGAAAGGGAAGGAGAAGGGCAAGGGGGGTCCAACGTACAGCGGCCATGGTGACGACTCAAGGCAGAGGCTTGATGGGATTGTAGAAGTAGGTGACGTGCAGGGCGGCGTGGGAGGAGGAGACGGCGTCACTCGAGGATGATTGAGAGGGTGCGGCTCGAAGGGCGTCTCTGGGCATTCCAGAACGTTCAGGAGCAATTGATGCGTCGAGTGGGATTGGTTAGATGGTGAAGGGGATGCGACGAGGAGGTGACGAGGAGAGTAGAGATGTGTGTTGCGGTCACTTGGTGATTCACTAGAGGTGAGTCTGGAAGGGGGTGTCAGACATCGTCGGGCTCAGGCTCAGGCTCATCAGGAGGAGGCGAGAGGTCGTCGCAGGTGTTCATAGGTGACCGCCTTTGGCTAACACATTGCTGACCTAGCGGCACGTGGAGGGTGAATTAGTTCGAGGAACCAGACCCGCCGATGGGTCAAGAGGGTGAGGTAGGTTGTTGGTCAGAGGAGCGCGTTCCATACCTTGTGGTGTTGGTGTGGGATGTGGTTCAGAAAGCAGGCTGGCTTGAAGGTTTTCTCGGGTGCACAAAAAGGCCCTGACGTCAAGCCAACCTCTGGACCTCCGGATGAGCGCTCGATGTTCTCTGGTCTGCCGGCATCTCACTGTTGCAGGGGGGTGTGGCAGGGGGGGTGTCCAGAGATAGCAAAAGGTTACACTGTGGCGATGCAGGACACTACACAGGTCCAACAAGACAGCATGGCCTTGCTAGCATGGAGAGTCATCGGTTCTGAGGAGGACGAACTATGGAAAAGAAAGAGAGGGAGACATCAATGGATCTCACAGCCTCCAAGACAGCTCCCACCTCTGTCTCTCACAGCCCTCCCAGGCCAGTGGCTTGGCAGGTTACCGAGGTACTTAGATCAGGTACTGTGTAGGTTCTGCTTCGTAGGTAGCGCTAGTATGAATATGGCCGATGACCCCTGCAGCTGACGCTCATCACTGGACACCAACCACAAGGCGCACATCTTGGTGCGTTAGGTAGGTATGGTACATACATGGCCCAACTAGCCTCTACAAGACTTTACAAGGACAGTCGAGCAGGGCATCATGTCACGTCTACAGTCTGCTTTGACTGATAACAAATGCCATCTATAGGACAACACGGACCATCTCCCACAATTCGGGACGGGATGTTTATATTCATGCACAAGGGCTGGAGGGCCAACAGGGACAAGGGACGAGATCTGCAACTGCAAGTCATCTGCAGGGAGATGTTGAGACAGCAGCATGGTTGACGACCTCTTGCTGCCCTGCTGCCCTGCTGCCCAGGTGGTTTTCTTCAGCGGACCTACTTCCGAGGTCATAAGTCAAGAAACAGTGCCGCAGCACCATGAAGGCTGACTAACGTTTCTCAGCAGCATGCTGATTGGCTGGAAGATCTCTTCAATCACGCCCATCGCTTTCAAGAAACACTACATAGACAATTGCTCAAACCATCCCACCTACCACTTCGAAACCGCAAAGACCAAGAACACAACAGCGCAGAGTTGAGACAATAGAGCTGAGGTATAGCCCGACAAATCGTGCGTGCCCTTCTCCAGAGCAAGAGGAACAGGTTTTGTGGACGGTGGGTCTTTCCCCCGTGCGAGTCTGCGCCAACATTACGGCCGTGAGTCGACGCATCCGGTCAAATCAATATGGCCAGGAAAACTCACGTCAAGTCCGGTAATCGTAACCGATCGAGATCCCCTGCTCGCTCCAAACAGGCCAGCAAGCCCTCAGGTAGAGGTAAACAACAGCCCAAAGCCAGCACTACCACCAGTGAGGCTGCACAACCAAGCAACCAGCCATCACCGCAAGACACCGCACACCAGCAGAAGCTGCTCAGCGTCTTCCAGAGCACTTTTGACTCCGTGTTGTCGTCAGGAAACTTCAACACGCTTCTACAGGAAGTCAAGACCGCCCTTTTTAACCGCGAGTTCGACAAGGCTTTCGGCAGGGAAGAGTACCTGGAGGCCTACGCTGCGCGATGGAGTCCCACACGGGCACTCTGCTATGCTGACGTTCTCGAGGGCATAGGCTCGCACCTGCACGAGATGGGTCACGGACAGGGTGCCAAGGATGGGGAGAGCGAGAAGGTGGCATTGCAGGTGGTGGCAATAGGAGGCGCAGCCGCCGAGCTTGTGGCATTCGGATCGTACCTCAGCCGGCAACCTGCCGACCTCTCCAGCTCGGTTACCCTCGTCGACATTGCCCCTTGGGGAGGTCTTGTCGAGAAGCTACGGATAGGGCTCACGACGCCGCCAAAGACGTCGAGGTACGTGAGCACAGCGATGCAGGCTGCAGACACGCCGCTCAACGAGCCAGAGCGATTGCAAGGCTTCACGTTCAAGGAACAAGACGTTCTCGCCCTGAATAAGGACGAACTCGCCTCCCTCGTCTCCCCTCAGTCTCCCCGACAACCAGTCCTGGTCACGCTTCTCTTCACCCTCAACGAGCTATTCACCGCCGGCGGTATCGGCAAGACTACCACCTTCCTTCTCACACTCACCTCCATCCTGCCGGCTGGGTCACTGTTGCTCGTCATCGACAGCTCGGGAAGCTACTCCGAGACGACGGTGGGCAAGGAGGCAAAGCGCTACCCGATGGCTTGGCTGCTGGACAAGATTCTCAAGGGAGCTGCAGACGGAGAGGAAGATGGCTTGATGTGGGACAAGGTGGAGACCAAGGAGTCAGCATGGTTTAGGCTGAGAGGGGGGCTGAGGTATCCTATTCCGCTGGAAGATATGCGCTACCAGATGCATTTGTACCGAAAAGGTGTTGGCGGCGGGGAGCGAGAGGAGTGAGGAACAGGATGGGGCTGTGAGACTTGGGAAACTCGTGGCCACAAACGCGGCAGACTTGCAGCACCTCTTGATCTATGATACTCCTGCTCTTCGTGCGGAAATGACCTGTCCCGGACATATACACTTCGAGAAGTGCTAGGACGCCAGGCTGGTCAGAAACCGTTGCTCAGATGATGATTTCGTCGGAATGAGGTTGAACACTTCCAGCGATGGGGAAGATGACAGGACAGATCAAGGCGAAGAAGCCATACGTCCTTGTTCTCTCCCAGGAAGCAGGAGAAGGCTCACGAGAAGACTCACGAGAAAAGCGACAAGAAAGCGCACAAAATGAAGAAGTCTTGATGGACCCTGCATACTGCACCACAGTGGACACGGAAATTCCATGTCCAGCACGGCAAGAGGAGGGGAGGTCCGAGCTGCAATTTTGTTTTGAGGCAGGAGGGGAGTTGATGAACACGCTCAAACCACGAGGAAAAGAAACTACTTTGGGGGATGTGGGGGGGGGGGGACGAGGAGTGAGTTGCACAAACATTGAATTGAAGCGACCGGGAGATGAATGCGGACTCATCTGCAAGCTGTAATGATCATCTTTACTGCACTGTCCCCGTATCTCCCTGAGCCTCTCGGACATGCTTAGGCCAGGTAGTTGGAATAAACAAAAGCCTCGGTCTACTCATGGAACCATCGTGGCACTGTTGGCCTTTTATAATTGGGGTGCGTACGTTAAACCATGAAGGCACTCACCTTAGAGCTTGTGTAATGGGGAGACTGGGATCCGTATGGCAAGGTGGAATGACACCTCCCGAGGTCTCCAGAGCCAGTCCCTGACAACCCCGACGTTCAGCTCGTTCGTCTTATCCAAAAGGATCGTGTTCAGGTTTGGGGAGTATCCTTGGTCAACAGCTACCACTGAAGGGAGGTGACATGTGCATGGAACTATATCTCTATAGCCCAGAGACAAAGCAAGCTGTATGAGGACACCCCTGCCTTGTGGACCGGACCTGAGCTGGACATGGCTGAGATAACACGGTTGACAGAGACCGGGTATGGCGAGCAAGGAGTACAAAAGTGCCCATTACAAATTTAGCAAGAGGGCAGAGTGTGTATGAGAGAGATACTCTTGCATGAGATTATTCATTATATATACATAAAGAAAAAGAGAGAGAGAGAAGGAAAAAAAGACTGGGTAAGCCCATAGGAACCTATAATGATGGATGGCCAACCTCTGGTAAAGATCGTCACCTGAGAGATTCCGCCTCCTCAGGGGCTGAAGAGGAGGAAAAGTAGAAAACGAAATTACTAGAGAGGCTGGGACTCGAACACAGAACCCTTGCTACGCCTAACTTCCTCCTACCCTGCTACTTACCTCTGTGAGCTCCAGGTCGACCTGGGCCCAGATCAACTTAGCAGTGGGTTTTATGGGTTGTTATTGGAATTGATACTGTGTGATCTTGAGTGTTAGGCTTCCGAGCATTCTCCATTGTACGAAGGAAACTGTTATAGCTTTTATAGCTATATCAACGGCTTAACAAACAACCACCACTTATTGGAATTGGTTGACGACGCTCTAACCATTAAGCCACCTCTTCTTAGCTAGGTACCTGAGACAGTTGTTGGGATAGGAAGCTAGACCTTGATTCGATATTTGCAGGTTGACTGTATGATGTGATTATACCTTATTCATGCCCTCCCAACGTGCAGTCGTCGTGTTTGAGGTGATGTCTGCAGGTAGACCATGTGCTGTGAACATGCTCCCTTCACTGCCTTCAAACTACCAACTGTCTAATACCCAGCCCCGGACAACCAACCCAATTATACTGCCCGCCCATGCACCAGATGGGTTTTGGGATTTAAATCTGCATTGTGGATGGTATCTGCAGGTACGGTGTATGCTGTGATGATGCTCCCTACACTCCCTCCTCCAGACCACCAACTGTCTAGGTACCTACTGTCCAACCCCTCCCAAACACCTCGGAAAATCACACTGTCATAATAATGAACATAAGACAATTGCCTAACCTGCTATACGTAAGTATGTATTTCCCCATCCAGTCCATCCTCAGCACCATTCATTACCGCCATGTGACAACCTCATCAACCCAGGTAACCTAAGCCCAGACTAGCCTCTTGATATTATACCCCAACGTCTCAAAAATACCCACATTCCTCCTCGCCTCCGCCAGACTGATAATCTCCCCCTCCTGAATGATGCTCTCCCTCTTCGCCTCTGCGGCACCGGAGACCGGCTGGTTCAGGAACGCCAGCCGCTCGATCTCCTGGCACACATTCGTCACGAGCTGGTTCTCGCTCATCCTGCTCCCGCCGCTGGTGTCGGCTATCGACGATTTGGTGTAGGGTGCCTTGAGGGCTATTCTCTTGGTCTCTGGTGCCGGTTGCGGTTTGCGGTTGAGCAGGCCCGTCAGGCGGTTTGGCACGGGGCTGTCGGAGGAGGTGACCAGGGAATTATTACTGCCCTTGACGCTTGAGAGACTGCGGGTGTTGACGCGCCGGATGTCGTCCGCACCTGGCCTGTACGTGACCACCAGCCCGACATTCTTGCTCGCGTCCGTCTGGGTAGGCGAGATCGTCGACGTGATATACGTACCGTACTTGATGCTCACGACATGGCTCAGGTCCACCCGGTCAAACGAACTCACTTTGTCCAGATTCCAGTCAAAGCGGCACAGGTACATCGCGGTGTCAGTTAGCAGGAACACGGCCTCTTGGAAGGGGCTCGCGGTGAGGCTGTCCGTCACGGCCGGGGAGAGGAATGTCCAGCCGCCGATGAATTCTTCGGTCTCGTCGGAGACGACACGCTTCTGACAAAGCTCGATCGCTTGCTCGCGCATCTTCTGGATGGACATGGATGGGTCCTTGGTCATCATGTTGGCTTCGAATTCTTCGAAGACGAGGGAGGTGACGTTGCCAAGGAGGAAGTCTATTGTGGCTTGGAGGAAGAAATCGTTGACCATACTGCGGTTGTGTTAGCCATGACTGCCTCGAGGAGTACAGAGTACCCGTCAGGAGGGAACTCAGGTTGTCCCAAAGGAGGATATCCCATGAGAAGGTGTCCTACTAACCCGTTGTAAAACCTCGTCAGTCCCAAGCCAGCGTCCGTCAACGCTCCTTTGTAATCCCTCCTCTTCGTCCGCGTATAATCGCCCTTCATCGCCGCCGTGGACGCATATTGCTTGGAGATAGCATCGCCATTATCCGCCCACAACGTATTGAACCACGAGTTGACCTGGTCCTGCTGCGCCGTCATGTCGTACCCCTGTGCCTTCAGCTGCGTGTCGAGCACATACTTGGCGAACGAGCTCTGGCAGACATTCGTCCGATCAAGACAGTCCATGCAGTTGGTGCGTATCACGCCCTTCTGCTGGGTCTTGATCTCGCCGTTCTCTTCGATGGTACCCCCGAGGCTCTCGAGCTGACACTTAAGAGTGTCCACGAGCTTCTGGACATTTTCGAACCTCATGCCGCGGCAGGCATCGTGGAAGTCGAACCACTCGAAGGGGACCTGGTTGTCTTTGGTCGTCTCTTTGTTGTATCTTTCCACTCCTTGCTGGTATTTCTCGCCTATTGGTGCCTCAACGCCGTGCTTTTCCACTAAATTGGCAACTTGCAAAGACCCATATTGCTGGTGTAATCGGTCAAAGTGTTTTTTGAGCGCACGGAAGTTGGCCTCATCAGAGTGCTGGAAGACCGGTGTGGGCTTCAGGGAGTATGGACTCTGCGTGAAGAAAACCGGTATGCTGCCCCTGATCTGGAGGAACGAGTATATCTTCGAATCCGGATGAATCGTCTTAGGGGACAGTATCTGCTCCGTTTCTACAGAGTTTGCGCAACATCCCTCATCGTCAATACCTCGTCTCAGGTACCGCAGTCCGGCTCGTTTTATCGACCGTCTCGAGATCACTGTGATGTCGAACTGCTTCTCTGACGGCCTCAGCTCCACAGGTGCTGCCTCCGTCGGTGGGGGTGACGACTTCGATCCCACATTCGCTGCGAAATCCTTCATTTCCACCGAGTCCTTAACTTCGTCCACCTGCAGCGGCTGGCCATCCACCGTAAATGTCTGCTGGCCAACAAATCCCTTGACTAGCGGTAGAGCTAAGCTATTCACGCCCGCATCGATGAAAGGCCGGATGACATGATGATTCCAGAAGTACACTGGATCGACCTTCTGATGAAGCGACTCATCTCCCGATACCGCTTCCCGGGGCTGCTTCGCTAGGCTGCGCGTGAGGTCATAATCATACGAAAAGAAGTAACTTTGTGAGGTACCAAACAAAATCTGCGTCGTCCTCAATAGCTTTGGCAACAATGTCGGCGGCGCCATGCCCTGCTCCTTAGCCTCCTTAACCGGCACGCCTGCCGCCTCCGGCGCGAGCTTATCCTCGCTTGTTGCAGCGGGCGCCGTCGGATCAGCCTTCACCTCCGCCCCGGAGGTCGATGTGGGTTGTTGTTTGTTGTCTTTATCCAGTACGTTCACTGCTTCCTCGCTCTGGCTCAGGCCCATGTTCCGCTTCGACTCCTGCTGCCAGCCGCTCTTGCTGAACCAGCGCTGGGCAAAGCGACCGTAGCTGCCGCGGCGGGACATCACATCCTGGACGACACCACCGGCCTTACCGGCGCCCTTGCCCTCGGCTGCGGAGGGGAGCTCGTCTTCATTGTCCGTGGGCACCTCGTCGCTCTTGATGGACATGACGTCTATGTCTGTATCGTCTGCTGCCGTATCGGTGTCGTCCCCGGCTGTTTCTCCTACGATTTTGTTCTGGATATTCTGGAGCTGGGTGGCGGTCTTTGCGACGGACTCGCTTGCGTCGTTGTAGGAGGAGCATGGTGTGAGGGCGACTTCGGTGATGACGTAGACGGGGAAGCCCCGGATGACGGCGACTTGTTGGCGGCGGGTGATGGAGACGAGGTAGCTGAAGCGGGACACGGTGATCAAGCCTGTTCTTCTGTGAGCACTGGTCCTCGATAGCAAACAGAGGAGCAGTTCAGGAGTGTCAGGGGTAGAGGGGGACAGTCCTGGTGGAGGGCATGATGCGGCACAAGAGACATACCAACAATCCCGAAGGCCTCGAACGACGAGTTCGGCTTAGACAAGTCTGGAATAGTATCTCGGGATACAAAGGCCACGGCTGCATCTCCATAGCGGATCTTGACCGGCGAGGCAGGTCTCTGGTCTTTCTTGGTAGACAGAGGCTGTATGAATAGGCCATCCACAGCCGCGGCTATGAGGACCTTGCGCGCGAGGGAGGGCATCTTGCTGCTCTTACGTCGCAAGGAGGGGGATCAAGCATGGCAGGAGGACAGAGTAAGGCTATAGAAAATTGTTGTATATACACAAGGAAGTCGTCATGATGTATGTATGTCTAGGTCTCATAGGGTCATCGTGCCAGGTCGAAAATGGCGCCTTCAAGTCTCAGATGATGATGTCGAGGCCGCTGGTAGTGGGTCTGGGTACACCTGCGAGGTATGCGAGGTATGGCTACAAAGTACATCGGGCAGAGGCATGACGTAGGGTCCACGGGCCGTTTTTAGCGGCATCGGAGGCTGCGGGTGGTCGTACCAAATGATCATCCCGACACAGAGACTGGCCTAGTAATTCATTACCATTACATCTACTACACGTACACTCAACGCGCTGCTTCTGTAGTCTCGGACACAATAAAACCCCAGACTTTCGAATGCGATGCTCAGGGCGGATTTATGGCGGTGTGTCGTTTCTGATCGCTTGCTAGCAGGCCGCCTCTCACTCTGGCCATCAGCACGTTGCCAAATGTGTGGTCACGAATCGACCTTGGACTAATGACAGTCAGCGCCTGGGCGGCCATATGAAACGTCGATTTATTGGGCCCGAAATTTGATCGATAAAGCTTTGTGGATAAGGTTGGATTCAGGTTCCCAGATATGGACTCCCGGAGTATGCTTGTTGAGTATTTCCCTTTTCAGGCTTCCGGACCTCGCCCCTCTGGGGTGGTCTCTACTGATTTTTTTTTGATCAAGCGAATGAGCTTGTTGAATCTTGACATGACGAAAATGGGCAACATGCCTCGTCCGTAGCGTTTTGGCGCTGCGTGTCCGTTCCTCCAAAAACCCCGTGCTCTCGGCCCCAGGGTGATCCTGAGCATCGAGGTGAACCTGCCGGAGTCTGGAATACCCCCTTACACTGCGCATATCTCCGGTGCTCTCAACCTGGGCGGGTGCCTAGGTATCATTGATGCGAACTTGGGTTGTATTTGCTATCAAAAACCCAACGCCAGCGGTACTGGTCTAGAGAACAGTATTGGTCTCTAACCAAGCACATCGACCCAAGTCACCACCATAACGTCTAAATTTCTTTAGATGGCCAATCTCTCAACCTTGTCCTTCAGCGCGCGGATCTGGCCCATCAGGTCGGAAGCCTCGTTGGAGGTGATGGCTGCGGCGCAAACGGCACGGGAGACACCGCAGGCACGGCCGAGGGCGATCTTCGAGGGGACGTACACCTGTGGAGAATGCAGTCAGTACTGCAGTTTTCAAATCATGTAAACTCGCACTCGAAAGAGTGGCGGTGACTCACGTAAGGAGTGTTCTTGTCCTCGGCCAGAAGAGGAATGTGCAGCAGAATAGCCAGGGGCGCGGTATCGGCAGCGAGGACGACAACCTCAGCGGTTCCGCGGTTCAGGGCCTTGGTGGCCTCGTTGGCACCCTTCTTGAGCTGGCGGTAGTGGCTGGCCGACTGGATCAAGTCCAGGATTTCCTACGCAAATCTGTCGGTTCGTGTTATGTGGGTCTGGCAGTATTGTGGTTTAATCATACCTGGGACATAGCAGCATCGGCGATGGGCCACGCGGCAGACTCGTTCTGGTTCGACATGATGACTGATGATGGGTTGCGGTGTTGAGAAGATGGAGAACAGGGTTCCTTTCCGTAGATCGCCCTGTGTCTTGACGGGTGGGTTGAAGATGTCGGTCGGCGTGGATTTGGCGCTGTGAGTCGGTGCTTCGTGAAAAAGTTCTAGGCTTGGAGGCGGAATTTAAAGTGGGCCTCACCGATAAGCTGATAGGGCCTTCTGTTCTTGCGACTCCCGTCCTCCAAAGGTGGTCCGTGCTCCCGTCCTTTCATTCAGGAGTTGTTGCAGAGCTGAGCTGGCTTGGCAAAAGTGGACCAGCCGTTGCCGCAACGCAAGCAAAGCCTTCCGAATCCCAACTCCAACTCGTCACCATCATCTATCACATCCCAGAGCCAAAAGCTACCACCGTCTTCAACCACCCGACATCCCTTCACAACTTCGAACTCCCAAAACGAAATCCAAGCCGATCTCGCCTTCGCACTGTCCTTCTTCCTTTCTATTTACTTTGTAGCCCTTCTCAACCGCCAAAATGCCTTCAGATCTCTGGTAAGTCTGACGGCCCCAGTACGCCCCGAGCTTCTGTTGCCATCCCTGGAAGCTTAAATCACGGACATCATCATCCTCAACTTGCCCTCTGCGCCTTCATGTCAAGCTTCCAGAAGTCCTTGAGCTAACCATGATGCCTCTACAGCCCCGTCTACGCGGTTAGTCCTGCTCCCTCGATGCCTATCTCCCTGCCAATATGGCCGTCATCCTCGCGAGCTCCACCCGACTGGAGACGACTCCAGACAAACATCATCAACATGATGCTGACGAGAATATAGCCCTTCTTCGGTGCCATGGGCTGCACAGCCGCCATCGTCTTCACATGTTTGGGCGCATCATACGGTACCGCCAAGTCTGGTGTTGGTATCGCAGCAATGGGTGTTCTGCGACCTGACCTGATCGTCAAGAGTACGTTCCGACCTGTCGATTTCACTCCATGCAACACCATGCTTACATGCCGCTGCTAGACATTGTTCCCGTCATTATGGCCGGTATCATTGGTATCTATGGACTCGTCGTCTCTGTGCTCATCTCCGACGGTCTCAGACAGACCGACTACGCCCTGTTCACTGGCTTCATCCAGCTTGGTGCCGGTCTGGCTGTCGGTCTCGCCGGTATGGCTGCCGGTTTTGCCATTGGTATCGTCGGTGATGCTGGTGTGCGCGGCACTGCTCAGCAGCCCAGGCTCTTTGTCGGCATGATTCTGATTCTCATTTTCGCTGAAGTCTTGGGTGAGTTATTTTTAGAAGCAACCGCTTCCTTTCCTTGGCCCCTGTTTGGACGACCTCGATTTCCTGTTTGGGTGAGCTGACAAGAACATGCACAGGTCTGTACGGATTGATTGTTGCGCTACTCATGAACTCCAAGGCCGCGTTGAACGTGAGCTGCTAAGTGTCTCACTGCCGACCCCTCGACCGCCGATACGAACACACCGACAGACTGGCAAAGGTCATTTCACAAGGTCTATCGGAACGATCCTGCTCGCGATCGCGCACAATCAATGGACTCGGCTTGGGTTACTGGGGAAAGTTCAATCTCTCGAGAACAACTGCATCGGGCCACTGGTGGTCACTACTCGACCACCCGGGGCACGAAACGACTGGGATGAAAAAGGATGGATGATCGGACCGGACCATCCAGGGGATATACATGTACCACATTTGTCACATTAGGCGAGCATCATCGGTGGTTTCTCTCGTCATAGATGTTGGGAAGGGGACGGGTGGAGAGATTGTAGTCTAGGATGGGAGTAATGCTGCTCTGATTCTGCAAATTTGGGTTTCAACGGCTGCATTAGTATTGTCAATTGTTTTGCATTGCATCCTGTTCTCTAACGATGGTCTTACTCTCGACACTTGTGACTACCATATTCAACAACTTCTTGTGGGATATCCTCCCTTGCCTTGGGTACCTCCCGTCTTTCCACGATGCTACTCCCCTCTTGGTCGATCCGAGATTACATATGATTGTTGATTTGGTGTTCGTGTATGCCTTCAAATAAGAAGACTTTCCAGATGTCTTCGAGTTCTTCCAAGCATCTGCCACTTTCAGATATGCGAGCACCTTGTCATCAGGGAACTTAAAACAGCTCAAAGTTAAACCGAGGCTGGGCCCGCTCTCATACATTCACCGGCCGGAGGATTAGGGACTAAAGCACATGTATTGTTTTCGGTACGGAGTATACATTAAAGTCTGCTTAGCCTCGTACATATGCGCACGCCCAAGCGGATGCTCATCTAGGTGCATACGTCTGGCCCGCGAAGTTGGGACCAAACTTTTATGTGTTTTTTCTCTCTCCCTTTTTGTTCCTCTGCCACCTTGTCTCTCTGATGCACCAGCCATCCCTGAACCCACGTTGAAGTGCAAAAATTAAAAGTAGTTAGGTAACGAGACATATACACGCTGAAACGAATGAAGTATAAACTTTTCCCCTCTACCGCTCTCCACCACGCATGTCTATGCTGATGCCCTCAAGTCCCCAGAAGTGGACTCAGATGACGTACTGTAGCATTGATTAGCGGATGACTATCAAGTAGAGAAAAAAAAAGGGGGGGGGACGGTTGGAAAGTTCGGATGGCTGAACTCACAGGAATAAACAGGTACGGCACCCGCCTCTCATACTCCACCCACGCCTCACCGTACTTCTCCCGACACCTCTCAATATCTCTCAGCGCCCGGTGCGCGATCATGCCCAGGAAAAACACGGGGTAGAACCATGGGAACGGGCTGCTAAACCCCGTGATCAGCCCCCAGCAGACCGCAAAGAACGCGTCGCACGTGTAGTGCAATTTGCGCGCCATGCCGTACCAGCCATCAACGAGAATGGCGTCGCCTGTCTGCGTCTCGATCTTGCGCGGGTTCTTGATGCTCTGCCAGGGCACCTGTGGGAACGTCTTGCGCTTGGTGAGGGTGCCGCGCTCCTGGGCGCGGAAGCTGTTCTTCTGCCCGTTGCAGCTGTCCCAGACCCAGTAGACGAAGATGTACGCGGCGAAGAGGAAGGTGAGGAACACCCGATTCCAGCGGTACTCGGCTGGGTCGTGAGAGGCCAGGTAGATGGTGCAGTGGCAGTAGGACAGCGGCACGCCCGACATGTTCCAGAAGATCAGCATGAACCCCCACTTCTCGTAATACATGTCCCAGGTGGTGACGATGAGCTCCTCGCCTTTGGCGCAGGCGTTCGCGTATAGCCAGTGCGCCATCACCACGAAGGCGACCTCCCCGCTCACATACCCGTGCTGCTCGTACTGCCGCACGGCGGTGCTGAGGCTGAGAAGCAGCAGGATGAACCACGGCAGGCGCACCTCGAAGAACATCTTGAAGTCCAGGATGCCGAACATGCGCGGGTTCAGCTCCGCGCCCATGAAGAAGTCGTACAGCGGGTGGCCTGTCATGCGGTGCTGTGCGCCGCGGTAGAGGGCGGAGAAGTAGGCGACGATGGCGACGAGGTAGCCCGAGAGGATGGAGACCGACAGCAGCGGGCCGAACTCATCGATAATGGCCGACGCAGGGTACACGCCTGTGACGTGCAGAAGACCAAAGGCCGCGAGGGTCACGTAGAGCGAGACGAAACCCGAGCAGTAGTACTTGAGCTGCTTACCGCCCTCGTGGCGCAGGGGCTTGCCGTAGGCGTAGACGCCCGGCGCGAACAAGTACAGCAGCATCTCGAAGATGCCAAAGGACCAGTACATGACCCAGGCCTTGAGGGTGGGGAACGCGCCCGTGTAGACGAGGTGGCCTAGGTGGCCGAGAAAGTCGCCCCAGCTCTGGCCTGCTGCGCGCGCGGGAATGCCGCCGTTGTAGTAGGTCGCGCCGATCCACATGTACCACATCAGGACGGGGAAGCCGATCATCATGGCTGCCACGCCCAGGGAGCCGCCAAACTCGAGTTTGCCCGAGTAGTCGATCTTGGGATCCTTGCCAGGGGCCCAGCCGTCCACGATTTTCTCCTCTACGGCGTGGCCATTGGCGCCGTTTGTCTTCTCCGCCCCGACCTCATTCGCCCCGGTATTGGCCTTGGCCCGGGTCTTGCGCTTGGTGGGTGCCTCCTCTTCCATGTGGCCATTCAACTTCGGGGAGCTGTTGGTGATATTCTGCAAAGGCGCCGGGGTGTCCTCCTCATCGAGGTGCTCGACGAACTTGGCGGTGCCGCGCTTCCGCAGGGACCTAGTGGTGCGGGAGCTGGTCATCTCGGCGGCAGAGCTTGACTCGGCGTCGGCGTCGGAGCCCTCGAAGGAGAGTGATGTCTGGCGCTTCGAGACGCGGCGGCCGGGAGTCTCGACCATGCCTTCGAAAGGCTCCTTCTTTCTGTGACAGAAACGCGTGAGTTAGATATGCTGGCATCGTGTGGAGCTGCAAAATGACCATGCGCCAACCGAGCTCGGTCGCATCCGAGACGACATCTCTGAGCTGCTGGAGCTCAAGTCCAAAGGGACCTCATTGTCTTGGTTGGCGCATCGCCCTGGACGACACGTCTGCCAAGATCGTCGAGGCCATGCCGCAGGAGTTCTAGGTCAACGCCACGAGGCTTCTGTGTTCGCGCACCAAGGAATTCTCTGGACATCGACCATGCCGTTTTCCGGTAGCTCATAGTGCGAGAAAGGTAATGGCGGTCAGGACAAATATGTCGAACTTACCGAGGTGTCTGTCTGAGAGAATATCTCGACATGTTGATTGTTCGAACCGTTACGAAAGGAAAGAATGAGGGTCAAATGGTATGTAGGTCAGGTTTGACGACGACTTCTCAAGTTCCTCGAGACCGTCAGGTTGCCCGCCAGATTCTGGTGAAGACACATTTGCGGCGAATCCTGCGTTCCCATGTAGTATCCGTCGGAGATCGCGAGATGCCGTCCAACAGCCGACCTCGTCCGCTTCGACAGGGATTTGTTGACTTCCAAATTTCTTTACGTTCCACTGTTGGCAGGGCCCCGAGATCCACATCCCTGCTGTGGCGGTGCTGGATGAGGCTGATGGACCCGAGCCCTACAGACGTCGTCTTCCATCCGAGTCTCTTGATCCGGAGTCGAGCATAGCACTTATTAGTCCTCCCTCTGCGCAAGGCCAGGCATACATATCGGTCTCACGAACAAATGTAACCGAGAAAAGAGGAAAGAAAGAAGAAATAAGAAAGAAGAAAAGACCCCTCTCAAGTCATTGTTGGGTGTCCTCTTGCCCATCTCCTCTCTCGGACCTCTTTCTCGTTCCACTCGGACAGTTCCAGCGCCAACGAGATGTCGCAACTTCAATAGTCAAGCAGACATACCGGCTATCATATGGGAGGCTTCGCACAGGGGTCGTTCCTCGGGAATCAAGAGACTTTTCTTGTTTGAACTTTTCCTCGTAATGAGACCCGGGAGTTACTGTTTGATGTGGCACCTTCTGTCGACCCTTCCTGACCGCTCAACCCTCTGCCTCTCGTTTCCTCAGACTGATATGGTCTTTGCCGGCCCTGGGCCTTCCGACTGTCAAATACGATGCGGGTTGAGAATACCGGAGGCTGTAGTTCATGAGTATCCGCGTAGAACACAAAAGTAGAGGCGGCTTCTCTCTTCAGGGCAAAAGTCAACACTGGAGAGTCATTGGCTACCTCAGGAATGAGGGTCCAAGCAAAACTATGGCGCCGTCTGCAGCACTCCCTGGCCAAACCCTCACTGAGAACATCTGGGACAAAGCCTTCGACAGGCTAGACAAGGACCTCAAGTCGAGCCTGGGTCAGGCAAAGACACACAAGCGCGACATACTGGCAGCCGTTCTCAAGGCCGCTGAGGACAAGAGGGAGACATGTCTCCGGAAACGCTGGAAAATCGAGAAACCGAATGGTGAAACTGTCATCGTGCGCGATGTTCTCGAGAAGATCGCGAATTGGATCGACCGCTTCAAGGAGGTCGGCGACACGGCAGTACAGTTCGACGCAACTCACGCCTCATTACCGTGAGCGGCCGTACGGTTCTTATTTCAGGCCACCGTCAACGATGTCCAGCAGTTTGGGGCCATGCTAGTGGACCTCGAGGTCATCTCACGGCTGGTCACTCGCTATAGGGAGTTTGCGCTACTATATCTGCCGTGGAACTCTCCGGTGCAATCAGCTATGAAAGAAAGTCTCACCATGCTCTATACCGAGGTTCTAGCGTATTTGGCGCGGATGATGGACTTATTCTCGGAGAGGACTCTAGGCAAGTTCGACGTAAGATTGAAAGAGCATCATACTAACGCCAACAGGGCGACTGGCGAAGGCCCCTTTCAGACTGGGCGCTGGGTCACAGATGCAGAA
Source organism: Juglanconis oblonga (assembly GCA_003012965.1). Lineage (NCBI taxonomy): Eukaryota > Fungi > Ascomycota > Sordariomycetes > Diaporthales > Juglanconidaceae > Juglanconis > Juglanconis oblonga. The sequence goes on along the minus strand of MUZH01004161.1, from coordinate 28,416 downwards.
CATCTTGAAGCGGGAGGACGAAATTTTGAAGCTTGCCAGACTCGACGACACTGAAGTGTTGCATTTTCTAGAAATCTCGATTGTCCGACTGGTAGATCAAGCAAACATCAACACCCGAGTGCTGAATGAGGAACGGCATGTGAATATGGTAAGGTGTTTGTCCACGTCACCTTAGTCTGCTCATCATGAAGCATTTTGCGAGTCACACACCCCCAATTTTGGCCAATATCTGCTGCAACATGGCGAGTACAAGGACTGGTGACAGTCCAGCTCGCCATCTATCCTTCTACTTCACGGTATACCCGGCTCAGGCGAGACGCACATATGCTCGGCGATGGTCGACACGCTCCTGACAACGGCCGCATCTCAAGCTTTCTCTGCTCCGTTCGCGTATTTCTACTGCTCGAAGACGTACTCGGAACCAGAGCGGTCATCCCGGACGACATACTCCGAAGCATCCTCCGCCAGCTCGCTATCACGGATACAACGCAACGTACTGTTCGAGACCTCCTCAACACCGAATTCGAGCGTCGATACAAGTCAGCTTGCCTCAATGGCCTGGAGCCCCCCAGAGTTAAGATCAAAGACTGTGTGGTTCTGATTACTGAGCTCGCCAATGACAACCCTATCACCATTGTTTTGGATGCCACCGAACAAATCCAGGATGATCGGCGGGCTGTGCTGTTTGATGCGCTCAATCGGATACTTAGTAAAGCAGACAATGTCGTGAAGGTGTTCCTGACCTGCAGAACTGACAGCAAAGTATCGTCGGCTTTCCCTACCGCCAAGAAAGTGAAGGTCACTAGTGCGGACGCGCGGAACGACAGGCAAGAGTTAATCCTTCGAGAGATTGACAACGCGAGGCTCATAAACGGGAATATCTCTTCAGAAATGCGGACGGCGTTGGCTGATGCACTTTTGAGCGGTGCTAGCGAGATGTAAGTATACCATACCAGGGCGGTGTTCTGGTGACTTTAAGTGCTGCGAAGAACCTTGGAATGCCTAACCTCAGTCAGGTTCCTCTGGGCTCAGCGTCAGATCCAGCAGCTCAGGATGCGAAGGATCAAACATGAAGAAAATCTGCTGCCGGCCTTGACAACCAACATACTCGTCGATCTGGACCAGCTCTACGAAGAGACCTTGCAACAGATCTTAAGTGGAGGATTGTAACATACCTTCTGGCTCACGGGGCTGATCCATCATCCCTTGGCGGACAGAAGGCTTTTCCCATCCAGATTGCTGCTAAATTCTGCTGTGTTACCCTGGCCAGACAGCTGATTGAAGCCGGTGCGGATGTCACATTCGTCCATAAGGGGGAATCCGCTTTGGATGCAGCGGTCGGGAGGGAACTGGAATCAGCCAGCATCATACGGACGCTTCTCGAGACTGGTACAAGTTTCCCAGTGCGTGTGGACAAGTCCCAAGATCTCATCGAGAAAGTGTTGGAGTTCTTTGTCGGCGACCGGGAAAGAAAGGACTTCCGCACACACCGTCCCTGCGACCCTGATAGTCGTTTTCTCCTGGCCCCATCCTTACACCATATCTTTCAGGACGGGCCAGGCGCTGTCCTCGAATTGCTTGCTCAACACTATTTTGACGAAAAAACGGATAACCGGAGATATTATTTAGTACTACAAATGGTCTGTCTGCTAGGCAAGCAAGGCTTTATAGAGCTCCTTCTTCTACGCGGAACCAATTCCAACGGGTCAGGATACTACTATAGCACCCCTATCTAGGCTGCGGCACGCAGAGGGCAGTACGGAATTATAAAATATCTTCTGAAATATAGCGCCAACGTCAACACACTGCAGAGCAAATGGCACACGCCCCTGCGAGCGGCAGTCGTTGGTAGCCACAGCGACGTCGTCCATCTTTTGATATCCCATAGCGCCGACATCAACCTCAAATGCACGACCAATGATGTGGGGAGGATGCCTGAAAGTGCATTGCAGCTTGCTATTCAAAGTGGCGACACTGGCATCATCAAAGCACTCCTCGCGGCAGGAGCCGATGCGTCTGAAGACGAGAGCTACTTGCCACACTCACTGATTCTGAGTTGTCAGCAAGGCCGTATTGATATCACTACTCTTCTGCTTGAGGCGGGCGCAAGTGTGAATATGTCTGGCAATTGCTCCTCGTTTAACCCAGGAAAGGCGAGCCCTCTCCACACGGCTATTTATAGAGGTTATATACAGCCTATTAAGCTGCTTCTAGCGAAAGGTATAGATATAAATAAGAATATAGACTGTTATAATACTAGAACGGCGCTCCTTATTGCTATACGGAAGAAAGACCTTAATACTATTCGGCGACTACTAGATATAGGGTCTAAGATTAACTATATTAGCTATAGGAGTATAGTTTTACTAGAAGCCGTTTTAAGAAGAGGAGATATTTTAACTACTAGAGTATTACTAGCAGCCGGAGTAATAGCAGCCGGTCTAAATCCTTAATTATACTAAAAGAAGAATAACTATTACGCTAGAGATATTCTACCTATTAGAGATAGGCAATTAGATATAATCGAATTACTCCTTAAGAAAATCTATAATAATTATAAATACTTAGAGATATTTATTAATAAGACTTTAGCTATAATTATCTAATAATAGTAATCTAATAATAAGGCTCTAAGGCTTTTATTTAAATATCTGCACTTAACTTATTAGCAATTTACTTAAGTTTATACTTTAGGCTTAGTCTCGGATATTATTTCTATGCTAGATAAAAGTATGAATACCGATAGAGAGAAGACTAAAAATTGTCTAATATATATAGCAGCTTACCGACTTAGGGATAGAGTAGTCTAGGTCCTTATCTAGTAAGGCGTAGATATCTATTTTAAGAACTTAATATCGGAGATATTATTAATAACTACTCTTCTAGCTTATACTAATCCCTGCCTAAGGTTACTAAAATCTAGCTGCGCGCTATCTCTTATAAATAAACTCCTCTCCGACGATAAGTCTAACCGACTAGCTAATAGATAGCACTACGAGAACGCCTCTATTAATAACTCCCGACGCATCCAGCAGTGCAGAGCCATTATGCAGATTCTTATCAATAACGGCGCAGACCTCGACTCAGATAAGTGTGATTTTGGCAAGTCCTTATATATATAGCTTCTCTGATCGGCAATACAGCCTTGGTCGGACTACTTGTTCAGAGGGGTCACCGACGTCAACGCCGTGAATGGTTACTTTGAGACACCTGTATTCGCAGCTATAGAGGGCAAATATTTCGATGTCGTCTCTCTTCTTCTCGAGTATGGGGCCGACGTGAACTATATGCATCCGGAATACGGAACACCGCTGCACTTCGCTTGCGTCATCAAAAACAAAGCAATCGCTCGCAAGCTACTGCAGCATGGAGCGTCTGCCACGATGCCAAACCAGAAGGGCGAGACAGCATCCACACTCACCTTGAGAAACTACAACCTATAGCCTTTTCAGCATCATCCATCGTGCTTCGCAAGGTATTCAGCTCGGCGAGGACGACATCATGAGGGCTGCTACGATCAGCAGCCGCAAAGGCATACTAGCATCGCTCCTTCAAACCAATAAGGATATAGTCATCTCTGAGAATGCGATTGTTCGCTTATTCAAGGAAAGGTGGGGGCTGAGCAGCTGCAGGGACAATCTGAGGCTACTTTTTGACCGGAGCGGCCGCTTGGGCATTACGGACCGAATGCTTAGGGCTGCACCTTCTACGGAGACACTGCAATATTTACTCGAATACCTCCCTATATGCAAGATCATTCCGGAAATTTCTCGAGAGACAGCAATAGCTTAGTCCAATGGAGTTGCTCTTGAATGGCGACAAAGACGTTGATATTTAGGTTACAGAGGGTGTTATGGTCCAAGCGTTGAAGAAAGGTGGCCTCTATGCCGAACGCCTTGACAGAACTCAGTCAGCATCGAAGACCGCGGTCCTCGCGACCCTGTGGGAGCGCAATCCATCACTTGCCGTCACGCAGGCAATGTTAACCGCTGCCAAGTCCGCCGAAGAGCCCGAGTTCTTGCTTCAACGACTTGGTCCAGCCAACGGCATGTTGCAAGATGTCGTGTCGTCCATAGTATAAAATAAATCGGCCGCTACGCTAAATTTCTTAGCTGCCCCGGAGCGCAGCATAGGGCCGCTAGCTAAGAAACTTGCCGATTTATTTATCTAAAGGCTTTAATTTAATACATTAGGCTGCTTATTTCGATATAAAATGCCAGCAGGCGCAGAAGCAAAGCTTCTTAGGATAGAGCTATTTTAGCTAGCTTTTATAGCTGGCTAGCAGGTTACTAGGGGAGACCCCCTAGACCCCCCTTGCCTATAGCGTATACTTACGGCGCGGAGCCCTGCCGGGGGTACGGAGCCAGACTTAGGTATATACCTACGGGCGCTAACTTATTAGCTAATTCCAACTCGTATATACTACTTATTTAGGCTAATTAAAACCTCTGAATCCAGGCTTAGACTAGCTAATCAGATCGTCGGATATATGCAGGGGTTTGTCTGTAATATAGAAGCAAAGCTCCTTCCTTACATAGTAACTACTCCATCCAGAAGCTTTGCTTCTGACAACGATTCCATCCGCGACCACGAGCTCGCGAACATGCTATGCGTGCTTCTCCGCCACGACTCAGAGACCAAACTCACTCTGGACATGATCGCCAAGATCATCTGGTCTTACGAGGATTGCTCGCCTTTGGACGCATTCCTCACGTACGACCCCAACTTTCCCATCACGGAGGAGCTCTTCTTGATTATCTTCAGCCGATCCCGCAAGAACTTTGCAGACGTCCTGCTCAAGCATGGCAAGAAATTCGCATTCACACTGAAAATCCGCGACGCTATCGACGAAGCAGATCGGAAGCAGAGCGAACTGGATATGAAGCAGGTGTTCTACAGTCTGAGGGATGGAGATGACACGGCAAAGGAAGGGGAGACTAGCCTCCGAAAGTAGGAGAAACATAAGGCTAAGAAGGTACTGTTTTGAATAAACCGACTGCTTTAATCCAATAACTTCAACGATAATTTCTTCTTCTTATACTAGCATTCTTTTTAAACACATAATAGATAATATTTACTACTATAAAGTCTATAATAATTAATAAGCAACAACCTTACTGCACTATATCCTAAGTACTTAAAGTATTTATTGCTTTTTAAGTAGTAGTAGGTTTTTAAGCGGATAAGTAGTTATTGTTTTTCAAACTGTTAATATAGCTATAAAAGCTGTAATAGTTTCCTTTATATAATAGAGAATGCTTGAAAGCCTAGCACTTAAGATTAAATAGTACTATTAATAGTAAGAGAGCAATGCTTTTTTTAAGCTATTAATATAAGTATAACACCTATAATTACTTTCTTTATACTAATAAAGGATGCTTATAGCCATATAGTTAGATATTAAAATATATTGTATTAAACTTCAATAAATGTTTTGTTAATACTATTAGACTAGGTGAGAGAGTTACTTTCGACTTAAGGAGTCCCTAAGTGCATATAAGATTACTTAAAAGATAGCTGTGGGGGAAAATATACGTACTATATAGGTCTGTAACCAGTGCACGCACTGGCGAATTCGCTTTTGCAGATTCTCCACAATAGCTGATATAAAGTCCTATATTGCATAGTGTAATTTGCAGAATATCAGTAGGGAAGGGCCTAGGACTTGGAAGTGGCTTATATGTAAACCACTCACTTATCGACGGTCTTATGATCGTACGGGAGTTGGACTGTCCCCAGGGATGCAAACTATCCCACCCCAACCGACCCCCGGCCCCGAGTGAGATTGGGATCGGTGGATACTGTAAAATCTACAATGGGAATGGGGTCGTTGGGTTCGCACGGCCCATATATACCGACCCAATCCCACTAGGTGGAAACCAGTGGAATAGTTTGCAACCCTGACTGTCCCTTATATCGCTATATTGTAATGCTCATTTTCAACATCAGTCATCAGTAGGTTTCCGTTTTATTTGACCTAAACGTGCTGCCAAATCAATCTTACGAGGGGACGTTGATAGGCTGGCCTCTGCTCCTTTGTTAGCGTGTTTCTCATCTTACATCACTACAGAGAGCCTGAAGATGAGAGATTTTTACTATTTTTGGACACTTCTTAGTGCATTGATTTAAGAAGTTTACTTTATTTCGAGTGCTTTCGCTCCACCAAAATATTGTGCCGTGACTGCGTGCGGTCTTGTCACTTAAAATTGTACCGCAGACTTCCCAAGGTACCTACGCATGATACCTCATATGGAACCCTCAGACATATGCCGTCTTAAGACGAATTTGTTTCGGACTTGAACGGTCCGACTACAACGTAAATATCTTTTCACATGCCTTGACGTGACATGGCATGTGCCTGGAGATTGTTGCCTTGGATGGGGCAAAACGCGGGACATCGGTGTCTGAGAGGGTATTGCGGCACAAATGTTCTTCCAGTGTTTTTGACAGCACAGGGCATTTATATTTCCCTGTTAGTGTTTGGAGCGACGAATTGTACCACATGCCGCCTAATTTGCGGGACAGCACGACAAAAATAGAATACATTCACCTCCAGATACAGATCGTCCGGTTGAATACGGGAATATGGCCGCCTCATACCAACCCTGATAGGATACAGGTATTAATTGGTCAATCTTTGTTGGCATCTTCATATAATACTTTCCTCTTACTCGTCCCCAAGAAGGCAGAACAATCGAGTCTGTGGTTCGTGTGGCCTCGGCATTGCCTTGTGTCGACCTAGCAGGATGTCGGCATTTGGATTCAGAGTCATTTTGCCAGATATTCGCACCGCGGCCCATCTCAGCCTAATAGCAAGGTATAAATGCCGTGAGCTTTGGTCCATTTTCTAAAAGGTAGTTGCCCTGTCCTTTTTCGGTTACCTGCCGTTTCTTCACATTGAGTCCTCGTCCGATAACCTTTGCAATTGATCACGCGCGCCTTCAACCCATTCTCTGAGACCATTTACACGCAAGATGATCTGGCCACGTTTCGTGGGCCTTGCAGCCCTAATCTCCCTCGGAGAAGCTCAACAATACACAATGCTCCGCTTTGGCTGTGCACAAGTCGTCATCGACAGACTGGACCCTCTCGTTAATCCGGGCGTGATTCCTTCGCCTCATGTCCACCAGGTAGTGTACGTTCCCCCCACCCCCCAGAAACTCGCTCCAGACCTTCTGCAAACGACCTCGTCCTCCAGGAACTTTGTCGGATCTCGCTGACAAAAAGGCGGTAGGGGTGGCGATGGCTTTAATGCCTCGATGACTACCGGTGACGTCTCAGCCAGCACTTCTTGCACCACGTGTGCCTTTTCCGAGGACCGCTCCAACTATTGGTAATACTCCACACTACTTATTATCCCGAAGAACTCGATCTTTCAATAACGCGAGAAGGACGTTTCTGTGACCTTACTGTGAAGTGTTTGTTATTTTGCTTTGCTGACGCAGGGACTCGGGAGGCAGGACAGCAAACATGTACTTCCAAGCTCGCAACGGATCCTACAAGCGCGTCCCGCAGGGAGGAGCGGCGTACCAATTCAACGACAACTTCAGCACTCAAATCGGAGGGGGCATCCTAGTTTACTATGTCTCCTATCCATCTGCCAACATCACTGCTTTCAAGCCGGTGCGACTTAACTACATGTGACCATTCCATTTGGGCTGTGCTGACCGTGCCGCACAAGGGTTTTCGCATGCTCGTCGGCGATGTGTCCCGACGCACGAATCCGGGCAACACATTAAAATATCAGAATTGCTTCCGTTGCTACTCTGGCCCCAACTATGGAGGTGATACTGCCGCACCCTGCCAGGGGACGTGAGTATTTCATGCTACTTGACATTGCTCTCTATCATGCATTAGCTGACGAGCACATAGCAATGACTACCAAGGACTACCGCCTCAGGCGTGCGCCGGTGGAATTCGATCTAACATTCTCTTCCCAACGTAAGAAGTTCCCTAATCTCACCGTCTCTCTCACGGAGTTGGCCTTGTGCTGACAACGAGTATTAAGTTGCTGGGATGGTGTCAACTTGGACACGCCGAATCATGAAGGTGAAATAAAGCCTCCTTGGCCCCACGTTGACGGCTCCGCCAGATGCATGAAGATATGCTAACGCAGTCATATCAGACCATGTCGCCTATCCCACTGCAGGTCCGACGACCTTCATCGGCCAACCGGGCGACTGCCCTTCTACGCACCCCGTACGCATCCCACAGATTATGCTGGAGGTCGTTTGGAACACGACCGAGTTCAATGACCAGTCACTGTGGCCTACAGATGGTTCCCAGCCCTTCTACCTCAGCTATGGCGATAACACGGGCTTCGGACAACATGCAGATTATGTCTTCGGCTGGCAGAGTGATGCCCTGCAGAGAGCTATGGATGTCGCCGGATGCATGGGTGCGACATGCACCCAGGCGAATCTTCTTACGCAGGACATCTCTACGGCGAAGCAGTGCAGTGTAGACAAAGAGGTTCATGAGGATGAAGACGGATGTAAGTTCCCTTGTTCGTTGTTTTCCGGCCGGAATCTTACTGACACATTCAGGGATGCCAAATCTTCCTGGAATGACCACATCAATGTAGTCACAGGCCTGATGATATATTGTCCAATTTGCCTCGGCGGCTGCCTCGTTCAATATGTGCCACAGGTTTCTACGACGACGCCTCTTCCTCTTCTTGATGTTCTTCAATACAGACCTCTCTAGAATAGAAAATCAAAGATAGAGCAGCAACATGCAAGGCCAAGGGGCTCATACGTCGGGAGGCTCGGATTGGGGGGGGGGGAGGCGTGGTCATATGATAGCGTTGGCAAGACGGACGATGAGAGCTGGGGAGAGAGAACTTGGTAGAAACCTATCGGAATCAGCATGACGAATTTAAACGTGTTTAGCAGGATCTCTCGTCACCCGCTTCATTAACTCGAGAATCGCCTCCGAAAGCCGAGAGGTTGGCAATTTTGGTTGGTGGAAGTCTGAAAGGTCCTCGGTGCAAGGTGCAACGACCAGGCTCCAGGTTCCTACTTGTAGATCACGACTTGATGAACACCCATCTGGACAGATCCTTCATATTGCCGATCTCCACATACCCCTTTAATCCAGCCAGATCGTTACCCGCTGCGTTAACGCCAAGAGCCAAGAGCTATAAATCGGACGGACCCGGCGCTTGGCGTATCCAGCCTCCTGGGTCTCCTTCTGCTTGGCATGTTTCGCAAACGCGGCCTGGCGCCTGCCAACTGTCGACAGCAACGTTATGTTCTGCGAAATCTCGTGTTTGGCTGGCTGGGGTGGGTGAGTGGAGTCCGCGATGTTGAATGTTCTGGATGATCTCAACTACCTGGCGACGTCGTAGTCAGCAGACTTCCGTCATCTTTTCAGACCCGCGCCCAAGGGGCTAGGAAAACTGTGATCCGATCCATGCAGGGCCGGGGGATTTCTGCTTCTGGACGCCTTGCAGGAAGCGCTCAACACCCCGAAAAGGGTCACACCACCTTGATGTCCGTACCGTACTACTATGGTAGTATGCAGTCGAGGTGAGCAACAAGAGAAGCGCCCAAAGTTGTTGTGGTCTTCATCAGCAAGCTAACCTAGCTTAGGTAGGTAGGTAGATACCTAGATACCTAGGTAGGCAGTATGACCAGCTCGCTTATTTCCTCTCCAGGCACAGGAATTGTCCACCAAGGCCCAGAGAAGATCGACGACACATGGCTCCTATTTCACGTACAAAGTACACACGGAGTAGTAGAATGCAGCTCAACTTCCGAGGACTGGTCTAGTATCTGACTCGGGTTGAACCTCATTGGTGTTCTTGCTCCTTTCCACATGGTGCAAACTAGGATCTTGGTCGATCAAAAAGTAGAGCCTAATTACAAGTTAAGATCTATCTCCTACAGGGACCTGTTTCTTTGAAACATGTTTACCCATGTGTATCTCTCGTTCAGTGATCCTCCTTGTACCTGGTAGACCCTGGTAGTCTTCAGCCTTTTACGGACTGCCATCCGAAATTGTAGGTACCATGTAGTTGGCAACCACTCACCCTGGGGGAGATGCCCAGGACTAGTTCACCAGCTAGGAGTGACTGAAGATAAAAGGATATATCCCCTCGGTTCAAGTTCTGCTTGATTTTGTCTTCCAGATCAAGCTCAACTTCGTTCATCTCTTTCAACAGTCCATCTTTCCCCCATTCTTATCCCTCTTTCAGCAGTCGACCTGCTTTCAAACCCCTTTACTTTGCCAGCCAGAGTCCAAGTTTTTTGCACCCTACGCACTCCATCACCTGTTATTTATTCACGATGAAGTTCAATCTTTGCACAGTTGCCATTGCGGCAATGGTCCTGGGCGTTACAGCTCGCCCCGCTGTCGACGACATCAAGCCCAAGTCGGTAGCTGTCCGCCACGTGCGAGGAGGCGTGGTCGGAGACCTTTTCCGCCGAGACGACGATGACGATGAGGACAAGGATGAGGATGAGGATGAGGATGCTGACGAGGATGAGGACGCGGATGCGGATGCGGACACGGACGGTACGTACTTCCTTTTCGTTTTGTTCCCAGGTTCAAAACAATATTGCAGTAAAAGCCTCTGCGCTCGAAGAGAACGTGAGCTGATTTTAGATGTGAAATAGAAGACGAGGATGAGGACGAAAGCTCCAGCTCCAGCCCGTCTGAGAGCTACGCCTACTACCAGGCAAGCCAGACCGCGTCCAGCGGCTCATCAGCCACAGGCAGTGCTGGCGGTTCATCCACCACCGGTACCTCGTCCGGCTCCTCGTCCAGCGGCGGGTCCCTCCCCGCTTCGTCCGGAACTTCGGCTCTCTCGGCTGCCCAGACTATTGCTGCTGGCGAATCGTTTGACGGAGGCATGGTGATGTTTGACCGAGGAGTTTCCTGCACTGGTCAAAGTGAAGGCGGCGATTCCGATGCTGTGTTCCAGCTTGAGGATGGAGCATCTATCTCGAACGTGATCATCGGACCCAACCAGATTGAGGGTATTCACTGCCAAGGTGCTTGCTCGTTGACCAACGTTTGGTGGTCTGCCGTTTGCGAGGATGCCTTCACAATCAAGAACCAGGAAGCGGGAGAGACCACCACGATCTCCGGCGGTGGTGCCTACGGTGCTGACGACAAGGTAGGGTCCCCAATCTTTTATACTCATTTCATCAGAGAGCTTACATTGTAAATTTTAGGTCTTCCAACACAATGGTGCCGGAACTCTGTCGATCTCTGGCTTCACCGTCGAGGACTTTGGAAAGCTTTACAGATCTTGCGGAAACTGCGACTCCATGTACGAGAGACACGTTGTCATCACCGACGTGACAGCCTCGAATGGCGATCTCCTTGCTGGTGAGTTCTTCACTATCCAGTGATTCCCTTCCTTTTGAGAAACATGCTCTAACCAAATACCTGTTTCAAGGCATCAACTCCAACTACGGAGACACTGCGAAGATTAGCAGCATCACGACTTCCGGTGTTGAAGAGATCTGCGAGCGCTTCGAGGGCAACAGCGACGGTTCCGAGCCTACTAGCATTGGAACTGGCAATGATGGTACTAACTGCATCATTTCCTAAGCGAAGGAATAACTCCAAGGCGGCATAGCAGCTGAGATTAGACTCGAGCGCTGTCCACTGGGCGGCTTGGAAGAGATCTAAGCGACAAGTTTTGCTGGTCTTTACAGACGGACCAAGCAGCAAAGATGGACTGCATAACACTTTACTGTACTCACTTTTTTTCATGTATTTGTACATAGCCCAGGCTGGCAATACACTTTTCTTACCCCTCATAAAACGGATACATTTGAGATGTAGACATTTGTTTGAGAATGCCTTGCAACATCCCCAAGACTGCATTGCATCTGTTTATGGCGGTCCTGGGTCTCTGCCCCGGACTAATGGGCGATGAATGAGACTGCGCCAGCTTCAAGGCACGATGAAGCCTCATCTCAGACTGCGGCTGAGCTTTCGTCTCCAACAGATTTCATATTATCGAGTGTGTTCTGTTCCCTGATGCCTAGGGTATTTGACTAATGCTTCTTGAGGCAGAAAAGGCAAGGAGAGGTACGAAGAAGGGAGGCCCTGGTGAAAGCGAGTCAGAACAGGCTCAAAACTTATTCAACAAGGTAGCATCTCCGTCATATTTCAGAAAGGGGACACCTAAAGGATATCAACATGCCGTCGGGCAAGATGACCATTTAAGCCCTGTGTATAGTCAGTCAAATCCCAAATAGAAATCTACTCGAACAACCGGGATTTCGACGAGCATGAGCACGTCAAGCTTAGATGGACTACCTGGACCTCGGGAGCAGTGGATGGTAGTAAGCTTGGAAAACAAGAGACAGATGTTGTTGTTGGAATGATTGGCATTGCGGCCTCGTACGAGGTTGGGTAGAGATACTGATGCTAGCCATTCAGGTAGTTAGCAGGCAAGGTCTAGGCGCAGTCACGTGCGCCTATAACGGTTATATAGACTCCGTACGAAGGTGGGGATTTCATCCCTTCTCCCTTCGTACGAGGTAGAGCTGAATACGATTGGTCTCCACCCATATCATGTTATTTGTTTTATCATTAGTACGTACGTATTAAGAAAGGCCATTCAACAGTTATGTTTTTTTTTTTTGATTTTTTTGATTTTTTGAGTATGACTGAGGGGAGCTTGGGTACGTGTGTATAACTACCTATGGTTCGGAACCTTCAAGGTTAAACTCAACAATCCTCCTAATACCGTTGCTGCGTTAGAAAAAGCCCGAGTCGGGAGTGGCCACGCCTGATGCGGCTTCATATCCCTGAACGTCCATGCCCGAGTGAGTTCCAGCAGTCGTTGACTAATTCTCCTCAGTTCAATTCGCTTCCGACCCCCATGCATGGCCTTATCAGCGCTGAGATACAGCCTCGGTGGATGTTGCTCAGCGAGAACAGGTTCTAGTCCAAGCCGCGCAGTACAGCCACTTGAGAGGTTGCGGACTGAAACCGGTGTTGAGCCAAGGCTTGATATTCGGGTGACTTGTACCACTCATCTAGAACCTCAGCGCTTGGGAACGATAACACTACACTGCGAGTGTAGGGCCAGTCCCCTTCAACAATGGTCGGCTTATCATCGAGAGCGAGTATTTTCCCCCCATATTTATTGAAAATCGACATGAATCCCTCCAGGTAGAGTTCGTATTTCGCCCGGTCGGTTATTTTAAGTAGAACTATAGCATAGACAGCCATAGCATCGAAGTTTGAAGACAAATAGTGTCTGAGGTTTGGTTAGATACCTATGTTGTTGTAGACGTGTAGCGGATGCAAAGGGGTCCGAGATCTTGGTGTGTTGAGGAAAATATACAGAGTGAATGTCAGCAAGACGAAAGACGAGACAATGAGAACAAGGAGTGAGCAAACCACAGTCTTTATACTAGGGCTGTAGCAACGGATGGTCTCTTCTATGGGAGACTCGCCGATCCATTCTCGGCGGATAAATGGTCCGCACAGTCAGATTACTTATTGAGGTTGAACGGCGATAGCTCCTCAGTCTGACTGATCCAACCTAAATGTCGCCGGAAGTTTTCGGACCAGACTTTGCACATAGGCTTTGATTGTAAGCACCTAGTCTGACAAAGTCATGGAATTACTTTGAAGACATTGTACCTGGAGAGCGTATGAACCTTCTCCAGTAAGACGACAAAGGATGGCAAATGCACCACACCTTACTCAGAATTTTCTCTCGATACCAGTACCATGTTCCGAAGCGTCCGTTCGTCGAAGTTATCACCGGGCTCTCAATTTGTCATCCAGGTAAACGTAGTCCGCACCGATCTTCTGCATCTTCCAATCTCGCCGGTAACTCGTTATTTATTTCTATATCGCATTTATCTCCTTAGGAGTCACCTTATCGTTGAGACGGATAATACGACCCGCGCAAACCCACGTGGCATCGAGAGCAACTATATAGCACCTGCATGGACTTATAATATATACTTGAACATAACGTAGTCGTATATTTTATATACAGAAAGAAACCCTGCCAGTTGGTGGTGTCTGCATTGGTGACAAACACGCCAAGTCCTCCGTTGTCGATGTCTCCCCGGGTGAAAGTTGGCAAGGTTGTGGAGTTCCACTGAGGTCGCATTGATATGACGATAGGGAAATGTCGATTTTGAAGCTGATGGCCTTTTATCGAATGAGATTTCCTTTGAAGAAGCTGGTAAAAGAAGACGCCGAATTCGACATAATTGCGGCGGTGGTCAAAGTTAATTCATTACGTGGCTGAGCGGTACCTCCTATGAGAGTGGTGCTAAGTACTGCGTCTGAAGCAACAACTCGGCTAAATAGTGACGCCAGAAGGAACCGAGTCATGGTGAGATTTTCCATCTTATGTTTTGTGGAAATAAGACTAAATCTTTTGTATATTCCTCTCCAGTCGTGACAGAAACGCTGATTCATACCTTACCTGACAATTGTCACGGGCAGATTCAGTCAAATAGAGGGTACCTAGGTGTGAGCAGGTGCACGGGAAGGCACCAACGGAAACTTTAATGATTGTGTGACATGATGACGAAGAGATCGCAGGCAAGAACGACAGCATTCGTGGCAGCCTTGTGAGTGTCGTCCGTCCCCTGCTGAAATCCGGAGATCTACCACCGGCGTGTATCCATATCACCCTAGTATTTCTTTTGCGGTAGCCTCTGTCCTACGGACATCCTCAACAATACCGACTTTGCGCTCCTCATCCCTAAGCTTGAAGATCACAGTGGGGTCGATAGGCTCTGTAACTGTACCGTCCTTGTAGCCTGTCTCGATGCTGATATCGACGCCCCCATCAGGTGGTAACACATTAAAAGCCCAGATAACCTTCGATGCTGCCAACAGGATGGTTGTAAAAGCAAATTGCTCCCCTGGGCATTGGCGGCGCCCAGAGCCAAAAGCATACAATGGTCGACGGCCGCTGTTCTCCAATTCTTCCGCGGTCGCTGACTTGTTTGTCCGTAGACCATACGGATGTTTCATGAAGCGCTCAGGGAGAAAGTCATCTGGCTGATCATAGTATTCCTCACTTCGGTGTATGGTCCATGCATTGGCAATAAAACTTGTGCCTTTGGGGAAGAAGTAGCCACCGAAATGATCATCCTTCGTCAGTGTGTGCGGTAAGGCACTGGGAGTAGTAGGCCGCCAGCGTAAGACCTACATGTGTCTGTCAGTCATTGATTGCATTAGGTGATTAGCAGGATTTGTACAGAACATACCTCGCATAAGCACGCCTTCAAATATGGCAAGTCGTTTATCTGCTCTCCAGTCGGTGGCTTATCTCCTGAAACTCTGTCCACTTCTTCCTGGGCTTCGTGAAGCACTTTGGGGAAGGCAGCCAAGCAGTATAGCAGACTCTCGAATGTGGCCGTCGTGGTATCCACGGCTGCTCCTACGAGCGCCTGACCGATGTAGCCCAACTCTAGATCAGTGAAAGATCGTTCCTCTTTTGCAGAGTCTGCCGAGTCTCGCTCCCTGAGAAGCTTCGCGATCAGGCCTTCGAAACGGACCGAGCCTGGATTGGCCTGAATATGGGCGCGCTGCTTCTTGCCGTCGACGAGGAACCTCCAAGCGTCGTCTACCAGAACCTTCCGCACGCTACGAGCCTCTGTCTTCCACTTGGCAAGGATCTCGGGAACATATCTTAAGATTGGGAAGACGTCCACGGGTGGTGCGGATCCAGGCACCATGAGCTTCAAGAAATTCTCCTGGTAATGATCGGTAAGCATTTCTGACCAGGAAAGTCGTTTGCAAGAGTTGTTCAGTACCTGTGATCGGAAGAACCCATCCGCAAAGCCCTTTGGAAGGTCATCCAAACGCTGACCAGTTGTCGCCACTAGTGGAACAGCAAGAGACCAGGCCCTCACACAGTCCTTGTATTTTATCTGACCTTCAAGAAATTTCTGGCTCAGAATGCTGGCTTCCGCTTCAAGTAGCGGGATAACTCTTTTAATACCAGAATTACTCAAGATGAACTGAAACGTTTTTCTCCAGCGTCGATAGTAGTCGTCGTACTGAAGGACGGCGATGGCTTTATCCTCGGACTCACAAAAAATATGGTTTCTGAGAATATACATCTCTGGGCGGTCAGAATAAATCGCACCACGCTTATCGAATAGCTCATGGACAACCGCCGAGTTATTGATCACAACTAAATCACCCGCTCCTGTCTTCAAAGACACCATGTCGCCGTATTGTTTGGCCCAGGCGTGAAACAACAAGTAGGGCTTCTGCGCAGGAATTTGCAGCAGGTTTCCCAGCCCAGGGAAGACCGGAGGACCAGATGGCTGCAATGTAGGAATTTGTTAGTATTATATTAGCACACGTTCAAGGTGAGGAATGCGAAAACAAATGTTCTTGTGAAAAGTATGACGAACAAAGTTGCGAGGTCTTAGGGTTGCAAGCACCCAGCGGGCGACAGACACCAGTAAAAGGCCAAGAAGACCGACAAGAGCGGTTTTTAGACCGCGTTCATCAAGAAATAACTCAGCCATCGTATTGAATGAAGACAAAATGTAAACAGGTAGGAAATGCACAAACTCCGGAGTATTGGGATTCTGGTTGAGTCAAGTACTCAAGAGAGTCTCACTTTCCAAGCAGGAGGAGAGATGACCGGTCTCGCTCATTCCCTTCCACTCAAGCAGGGGCTCTTATTTATGCACAAAGTACATTACATTGGAGAGTTTTATCCAGATAACAAAGCGGGGAACTCAGCAAGCATGGGAACAGTACTCCGTACATACCTACTAGGTACCTAGGTAGGTAGTCGTCTGCACAACTGTCCAAGGTGGCACCACCCTATGGCCCACAGTATTTTTGTTTTCATCGGTGGAATAAGGACTTTTGTAATCAATTACGTCTTCCTCTGGTTACTAAACCACTTACGGCTCTCATATCAGTGTGATCGATCATTTCAATAAATGTAACCGGGTAAAAATTGTGGATTCTCCGTCACCAACATATATGGGTCCCGGATGTAGGCAGCTTGAATCCGGTGCAGAACCGAAAATACAGGACATAACGCAATCCGGGGACAATGATAGCTCGAAAGAAAAGTTGAAAGTGGAGGATGACTTTAGCCAGGGATTACACAACGTGGATACCTATAGTAATCAGTGGACAAAAAAACTGAGCTTTACTGTCTCTATATACAAATCCACTATAATTCATATCTTATTACCTTTTACACTTTAATACTACTAGAAGCTAGTTCTGAGTAGCTTATAAAGCACTTATAAGCTTAAAATTATCCACCTACTCTAGTTTAAGGGCTACTATTTAACTCTATTGCTATTAAAGACACTATATAATCTAAAGTGCTAGGTCTTTAAGCATCCTCTATTATATACTAAGGAACCTATTACAGCTTTCACAGCTATTTCAATAGGTTAAAAAAATAACAACTACCTAATGAATTAAAAATAATTATTATTATTATCTTTTATTATAACTATAATATAATTATATAACTACTTTAATTATAATTTTATAATATTTATATATTATCTCTATAATCTTATTTGCTAAATTCTTAAGCATCCTTTATAATATAGAGAAACTATTACAGATTTTATAGCTATATTAACAGCTATAAAAAAACCACTAAAGCATTTCTAAGTTTTTTTTATTAAAGCTGTTTATATAACTATAAAAATTATAATGCTTTTATATAATAGAAAATGCTTAAAAACTTAGCGCTGGACTATTTATTTAAACAAACTATTCTAACCTTTTTTAAAGCTAAATATCTAGTAATCGAAGCTACTATAGTATAAATAAGTCCTATTAATCGTACTAATATAGCTATTAAACTAATATAGCTTAGAGTTAAGCTTATATGCTATATTAAGCTAGCTATTAGGCTTTAAGTATACGAACTTCTTATAAAGCGCCTTAAATCTTAGCAGAAGTAGTTAAATAGTATTTATTACTATTAACTATACTACGAAGAAGTAATAAGCTATATTCTATTATATCTTATTATAGGTATAGATCTATAGAAATATTATTACCTTTATATCTATAATAAGATATTAGCTATCCTCTAGACTAGTATACTTCCTTAGCTAGTTTATTTTTTTAATAAAGTATAGTTAGTATATTATAAAGAGATTATAAAAGTATTTATTACTATTAGCTAATAGGATCTATATTAAAATATTTATAGCCTCTATCCTACTAGCTTCTTAATACTATTATCTCTTATTTATTAGTTAAAATTATTAGGTCCCCTTTAAGCTGCCTATAAAAGTAAGTATAAAAGTATAAAATATAATCCTTACTACCTTATAGCGCTAAAGTTAGTCTGCTAAGGAAGCTATTATAATAGCTATTAGTATAATTATATATATATAGTCTAGTTAACCTATTAACGAATATATTAAATAAGGGCTTTAGTCTATTTAGAATACTAATTATACTAGCAGAATGCTAATAGTTTATAACTTCTGGATTAACTTAAAAAGATCCCGTTTCTTAGTTATTACTATACTAACGAAGACTCCTATAGAATATTCGCTCTTATAGACTATTTAATTAAGGTCCTATAATAATATCCTATAGGAAGAGGTTTCCAGGCAGAAATATAATAATCTTTCCCTTAAAAGGCTAGCTTAACCGCTAAGATAAAAAGATAAATTGCGGATAGGGGTAAAAGAGCGGATAAATAATATCCGGAGCAGGGGCAAAGGTTAAATCGGCCTTAGCACTGAAAATACTGCTTATTCGGGTATAGCATCGTTTTCTTATAGGACGTTTGCTCCTACAGGACGTATTTACCGTCCTATAGGCCATAGGCCGATCACGCCCTAAGTAGTGCTTGCACGGAGTCCTTGGTATCTTGGTTTCTAACACCCAGGATGTTTTGACACAGGCGCACTCGCAGGATTACACTACACTAAATAAAAGGAGATGATCTACTTGGTACCAGGCCGAATGAACGACCCACTAGACAGGTACCTTCTTGACCCACCGATGCAGGTGCTATACTGTCTACGGCATAGTCACCACCTTCTAGATCCACAGATGCAAGTCCATTCAAGTGGAGTCTTCAGTGCATTAGCCACCGAATATCTGTCTTGGGGGCTGTTTATTACTCCCCCGACTATGTATGAACCAACTACAAAATACCCCATATCGGAGAGAAAGTGCTTGCACGCGAACCAACGTTTTCCGAGGCAGCATGGCTGACAATCTAGTCAAAGTTTAGGTATCAATAAGGCTACGGCTGATATTTGAAGACCGTCTCTGGAGCCGAAGACGAGCAGAGTCTCTCGTCCATGATGGTTTTCTCTGCATAACACAACTTTTGAGTTGAAATCTTTATCCGAAGCTACTTGTTTTGCTATATACCGGCGATGTCGCCCTTCCCATCCTCCCGGTCCGCCCTGGACCTCTTCCCCGTCACCAATGGTGTTCATACCGTCATTACAGCCCCGGATGGCTACATCGTGCACTTCGACCACCCACAACGAGATACCGGGACTATGACCAGAATATACTGGTGTTTTGGCGTCGGCCTCATTGTGTCCAGTTTCTTTCTGTTCCAATACCTCTATGTAAAGTTCCGCTTGACTCAAAAGCTTGACGCGCCGACCGGTGAGCAGTCCCTCCTTAATTTCCCACTTTGGTAAAAGTCCCTCCCGAGATCTTACTAATGTTGTGTATTCATGGACTCTAGTTTGTGTTGTTGTGGCCTTTGCTCTTGTGTTATCCGTACAGTCAGTACTTGTTTGTAGGTCTTCCATGACACGATCATCAACATATCTACATCTCTTCTAGCATGATATTGACAGAAGCTCGAATGATCTAATAGCGACGGTTTCAGAAGGTCTCACATGTACTCATGCTTGGGAGCTATCCGTACAGCGATATAACGACTGGCAGAAGGCAAGTCATCCCGGACTAATTTCAGCCGAGCTCATAATTAAATTTTGCCTAATCCCAGATGATATACAGAAGTTCTTCATGGCATCCATATTATACAACCCAACAACTGGCTTAGCGAAGCTGTCTTTGCTACTGTTCTATCGCAAGCTTTCCCCGGCAACATGGTGGATGTGGTGCTGTAGCCTTGGTCTGCTCTTCGTTGGAAGTTACACCTTCGCCATCTCATGCGCTATGATCTTCACTTGTCAGCCCATTGCAAAAAGTTGGGATGCTCTTGTGGATCCTCTGGGAGGGAAATGTTTGGATCGACCGGCTATCTATATATCCTTCGCTTCTTTACAGATTGCGACTGATTTGATGCTTTGCATTATGCCAATCCCCATGATAACTGGTCTTCAAATGCCCAGAATCCAGAAGATTGGTCTTATCGCAATGTTCATCGTTGCTTCCTCGTATGCTATTCTCTCCTATTTAACATTAAAATGACCTTGGTTCCTCAAGCTGATAACAATCGACATGGCGAAGTACTCTTGTGACCTCCTGCATGAGGCTAGTAGAGCTTGTACCAGTCTTGTCAGACAGCGATCAGACCTGGGGTATGGGCCCGTCTGTCATGTGGATGTAAGTGTATCCCGGCTCCCTTGAGCCGTGGATTATCTACCTAGATATCACGGCCATTATATTGATTGCATTGCACTCACTGATTTGGTTCTCTAGCTGCATCGAGGGCCCCCTTCTCATAATCTGTGCGACTTTCCCAACAGTCCGTCGTTTTCTTTCTCTCATCAAAGCTCAAAATGGGCCACAAGAAACCGAGAGCTGGGAAGTGAACGTACCAGGAAACGAACTCAAGACTTTCGGTGCTGGTGCAACCCGCAAGCGGCTCGACACTTTGGGAATGACCGTCAATGGTAGCAACAACTTCCAGGTCAAATCTTTGGGGTGTGCGGAACCGACCAAGGTCAAAATCATTCCATATGGTCACGACGATGCTTCCTTCGATGGCTCCGCTGATGCGGCCAATGACCTCGGGTTTCTAGTGTGGGATTCGCGACCAACAGCTGGGGACCAAGAGTCTGAAGTTGATATTCTCTAGAAACGTACGTATGCCATACATGGATAGCGACGTATGAATATATAGTATCTATCCAAGGCCCGAATTTTGAGGCAAAAATGCCTCTGCCAAATCAAGACAGTTGTCAGTTATGGTAGAAAAAAAAAAGGGGGGGGGTTCAATAGTATATAACAGCCCAGAAGGTGCTGCAGAGTGCCTCTGGGTAAGGTTTTTTGCCAACCCGTAGCTCTCTGCCACAACAGTGGTCCATTCTTCATGTATAAATTCCAAATTACCATAATACCTCAGATATCAGAAGCCGGCATAAAGCACGGGTGAAGCAAGAAGGAATCCATTGAAAGGAAAACGTCATTGTGAGCAAGAAGAGAAGTAAGATGGCGATGATGGGGTGGTACAGGTGGTATATAACCATTATACATATTTATGTAATTCGACCTAGTCCTCTTCTGACAAATGTATTTAGACATACCTACCTACCTCCGTAGCAGGGTTGATATTGTAGTCACTACATGTAGTCAGTAGTCTGACTAAAACTAACTATAGTTAAACTACTAGTGACTAAAACTACATGTAGTTTTTTAGAGGTCTGACTAAAACTAACTACAGTTTTTAGTGTAGTCACTATTAGTTACTATTAGTCACTACACTATAATAATAAATTAATATAATAAATTAAATAATAGTATATAAATAACTCCTTATTATAATAGCTATTATATTATGTAAATTCAAAATATATTAATAACTTAAATAACTATTTAAACTTAATTATCGATAATTTTCTCTATTCTCCCCCTCCCCCCCTATAAATATTGTTTCTAATTCTAGGATATTCTTTATTTTCTAGCTTTATATTATCTTAACTATTTATATAAAGGTTATTTAAAAATAATAATAAATATAAATCTGTAATTAAATTAGCTTATTTATATAGATTCTCTTATCTTATCTTATCTTGTAGTCACTAATTAACTACATGTAGTCACTAGTAGTCACTACAGTTTTTTTTTCTAGTGACTAAAACTAACTACAGACTACTGTAGTCTTTAATTTTAGTGACTAAAACTACAGTAGTCTGTAGTCTGTAGTTAATTAACTAATGACTACAGACTAATTTATCAACCCTGCTCCGTAGGGTAGGTACGTAGGAACCCAGATTACTTCTTTTGGGCCGTGACGAGCTGAGCTCTCGAAGTCTAGTGTCCAGTACAATTCGCAAGTGAGATACATTGATAGTTAAATTTTTTCGAGAATCTAGAAAAACTTTTTTTAGTTGAAATTCTGAAGAAATGCTTGCGGTCCGTACAGTGGTTGCGGTCGATAAACAGCCAGACTGCCAATACCTGCACTGTTGCAGTAATAAGTGCGGTCTTACGCTACCCAGGTAGCCCCTGTGAGGCAGTTCGCCGTCTCTGGTGACAATTGAATTCCCAGACTCGTTGATTGAAACGACATGTCGATGATGCAATAGGTACGCTTCGGCTCGAAGGCCGGCTCTTCACCCCGATCTTAGCTTCGAAGTTAACAACCGGCGTTAGTATTGTAGTGTAGCGGAGTTTAAGATTAGACCGCCTTTATACTATTATATCCGGGAGATCACAGAGCGGCTTATAAATCCGCTGTCCTTATAAATCCCCTCAAGTCCGCACAGAATTTTATCAAGTTGTTCATCGGTCAATCATTTTCTTTCTCCGAAGGCATGCAAGATCTGAACTTCCACCATATTTTACCTGCCTAGTCACACCATTCAACCAAGCTCACGTGCGTCCATCATCACTATGGCCTCCAAGTATCAGAAGCTGCAAAACAAGCACGTCCTCGTCATCGGTGGGACCTCCGGAATAGGTTTCGCGGTGGCAGAAGCCTCTTTGGCGTCAGGAGCTGTCGTCACTATATCCTCATCTAATCCCATGCGCGTTGATTCTGCCGTCCAGAGACTCAAGTCATCTTTCCCGAATAGTACTGTTGCCGGTCATGTGTGCGATCTGTCTAAGTCCACCGTTGAAAAAGACATCGATGCACTGTTCGCCAAGGTCGGAAAAGTCGACCATATCGTTTACACAGGTAAGCCGATGCGCAGGTCTAGATGCGGCATGGACGAATACTGACTGAAATCTCTCAGCTGGCGACAACATCGCCGTGACGCCGGTTTCGGAGATCACCTATGACAAGATTCTAGCCGCAGGTAAGTAGAGACTTCGAGAGCGGAAGAAGGAATTATGATGAGAGTTGTTGGTGCAGCGCTGGAGATGTGCATATATTGATACCTAAGCTGACGTGACTCGATAGGCCAAGTACGCTTCTTTGCGCCGTTACTTGTCGCCAAAGTCGGCTCCAAGTTTCTCAACCCTGGGCCTTTCTCATCCATCACACTCACCACAGGGTCGGTCAGCCAGAAACCCCGTGCGGACTGGTCCATAGTTGCGGGCTATGCCACTGGCTTGCACGGCATGACAAGGAACTTGGCGTTAGACTTGAAGCCTATTCGGGTCAACCTGGTCAGTCCCGGTGCCGTGGAAACCGAGCTTTGGGACCAGGTTTTGCCGGAAGATGAGAAGGCCAAGCAGGCCATGTTTGACAGCGTTGCGAAGTCAGTGCCGACGGGTAGGCTTGCACAGCCTGAGGACGTGGCGGAAGCGTTCTTGTTTCTAATGAAAGACGCGAATGTTACGGGAACTGTTGTGGACACCAACTCTGGCGCGTTGCTGGTTTGAGAGAATGGTAAGAACTAATAAGGGAAACGGGAGCTTCGGTGTGTCGAGCTCATAATAATTCTGTTGAATGCCGAAGGTTTAATTGCATTCCCAGCAAACTATGTGACAGACACCTGGACTCGCTAGCCAATATTAAAATGAAACTTTGAAAAAGCAACTTCACATCCAAGAACGGCTTGTAGACTGATTGTGAACACCTGCCAATCCCGTACTTGTGTGTCAAAGTTGGGGCACTGGTTCGCCTCAGAGAACTCTCCAGAGTCCTGGTCCTTACACTTTCTCGCCCACGTCAATATCTCCATGACCATGCACTCTCGGCCTTCGAGCATGCCACAGTCTTCTCACAACATCTCTCTCGTGCACCAAGTACGTCGACAGGAATACCAGCACGGTGAGCGGCACGGCAGCGGCCCAATACCACCAGAAAGGTAGACCATCTTGTTCGAAGACGTCCGAAGGAATAGAAAATATGGACGCTACGCACGCGGGAGGCGCAAATAGCATCGCGACCAAAGTTAGCGATCTCGCCGTGCGAGCTTCCAGGATGGAGATGCGACCGCCAATCATGCCGTTCAGAGCTGCAAGTGACGAAGTCATCCGCGCGTAGTCGGCGAGGCGTGAGCGGAATTCCCGGTGCAGGTAGAGAAAATCGGGAGTGGATGACTGCCAGTCTAGAGTACCAGAGTGTGCCGGAGGATCTCGCTGGAAGTTTGCTTCTAGGACCACTGCGTCCACGTCGAATGCGTCGTAAGGGTCATGACCCTGAGAAATACCTAAGGAGTCCAGGACATTGCCAAGAGCCTCGACATACTCTGGGCACTTGAAATGGCTCCAGGCTGTTTCCACTTCATTGGACTCATCAATTTCCTCCTGCGTGCGGCGTTGAACTACCCAGCCGGATGAGCTGGAGCGCATTGATGCGGTCTGGTGACTGACAAATCCAAGGAGCTGGCAATAGTGGCTCGCTACTATCTTCCTAAGGAATATAGAAGCCAAATCCGATGCTTGAATGGCTCTGGCATGGTTTTGTATGTAGTAGACCAGGTCATCATGAAGAGAGCTGTGGTCAGGTCTTTCTGAGGTCGTACCAAGGACATGATCGGGTATGAAACCGTGGTAGCCACCCTCAAATGCCTTGATGTCGAGCTCAAGATGCGTGCCGTTGACGATAACCTTGGTGGGAGGTGGGTCACAGAGGATCACCGCTTCGAAAAGGCGTCAGCACCCATTGTGTTGTAAGGAATTTGCTCTGGGGATCTGTTTACCATTTCTGCAACCAGCTCCCTGCTTTATCCAGTAGGTACACTTTCGAGGAGCAATAATGATCCAGCTAGAAGAACTGCTCCATTTGTGAAATTGGATCTGCCTTCCCGTTATTGCACACGTAGCCGTGTTCGTGTTTCCCATGTAATAACCCAGAGATGCATCATTTACAACCTGCCATAGCTCAAAATACTCGAGAGAGTATTTTTCTCTCGGGCATAACTTCGTTGGAAGCGTGTGGCAATTGACTGTCTCGTTGAAGCGAAATGTTGTTCGGTGCCACTGATGCATGTGGAACACATGTTCGGGTACGTTCAATTTGGTCCGCAACAAATTTCCGAGCTTGGAGGATGGCAATGGCCCGTAGCTGTTTAATGGAGTTTGTATCACAAACAAACGTTGCTGAGTTGCAGTTGTGCTACTATCTGTAGGATTCTCGAAGAAGTCTTCGAGTTGCTTCAAGCCGAAAGAACGCTTGGTCTGGTAGGAATCGTTTCCTAGGTCTTGTAAATTCAAAACTGAGATTCGCAACGGATTCATGGTGCAATCTCTCCTGTTTGAAGGTCGCACAGAAAACCGTCTTCGCAAGAGAAAAACTGATGAGGGGAAGCTCGGACGGGCGTTGATGAAGCCTGACTGTTGCGTTTCTGAATGAAATCTAGCTGGATGCCGGTTATATATATTCAGTTGCCTGCTTGGCGGAGGATTTGCTGTATGTACACTTTAGCAGCGCCACATTATCTTTTAGTGAAGTAGGGCACAGCCGGGTGTTAGCTAGCCCAAAAATCCGGGCACCACGATGCTTTCAAGGATCATACTGGTGGCGTGTAGCACTGTGACCTCACAACTCCTCCTCTAGTAGGCTACAGGGCTGCCAGACTACACGTGTAGTTGCTGTTTGGGCTATTTGGGAACTGGCCGCTTTGGCTTGGCAATAGCTGTCATGATATTCTTTCAGGTACAGACTTTAGACGATCGTCACCTCTATCATCTCACCCATCTCGGGATCTTCAGCCCACTTACTATCCCATTTTCCCTCACCGTAGAGATGATCCGGTAAACCTCTCTCATCTGCCAGACCGATTCGCTCATAACAACCAACTTGGGAGCCACCCGCCCCACGAAGAATCAGAAAGCAAGGTTCTTTCATTGAGAATCCGATAACTTTGTAACCAAGCAAGAGGAGGGAGTACCCTGAGCTGCAGCCTGTCGGAATCTCCGAAGGTACATCGCAAAGGAACGGCAAGCTGTTACCGACTTTGTCGAACAGGCGAAATGTGATCTTATCGTCACTTACGACCCCGTCACTCAGGTGAAAGTCG
The DNA here is from genome assembly GCA_003012965.1 of Juglanconis oblonga. Classification (NCBI taxonomy): domain Eukaryota; kingdom Fungi; phylum Ascomycota; class Sordariomycetes; order Diaporthales; family Juglanconidaceae; genus Juglanconis; species Juglanconis oblonga. Next base: position 2,161 of record MUZH01004161.1, on the reverse strand, counting down.
GTCCCGGTGAATTGGCAGTCAAGATCCTGGATGAGTCTTCCGTATAAGACGAGCTTTCCTGAGGTAACCTGCCCGAAAGGATCTGCAAGACGATCTAGAGGCTGCGCTGTTGCCTCTTTAACATCGACTGAGCTTTCAAAAACGAATGCATCCAAGGGCGAGATCGGTGCATCCAGAGACATATAAGACCAAGATGGGGCACGCCAAATGTCAGAACGTCGAGGTCTGTACACGCCGTTGAGCTTGGGATCGTCTGAAGGCCACCCCATTTTTCTATGGGAGGCGTACCAACAGAGACACCTCATCAATAGATCTTCTCCCCATATCCCCGCAAGGTATGTAGGCTCGCGACCCATATGGCGGCTGAGGACATCCGAAAACTTCCTTGCCAAACCCGACAAAGCAGGAAGCTTGTCTCTCCCGTCCGTGATACTTCTTCGTGAGAAAATGTATAGGTAGTTGCTCCACATGTTTCGCCAAAAGAAGTTCATGTCATGCTGGTCTGTCAGAAAAAGTTCCGGGCGACGAAGCATAATATTTGGGTTCTCGCTTGGATTTGCGGTCCCTGAACCAAGCCCGCACTCGCACCGCTGTGTCTCATTGCATTCCCACATCATTTCATCCGACGTGTAATGCAGGATCCGGTTCGACAGCACGCTCTCCTGCATACACCACGCGCGGGCGGTAAGAGGTTCCGTGATCCAAGTGTCGAGGGTGGACCAGTCAGTTGATACTGGCACGCGACTTAGGAGCCCCCAGTCGCAGTCGTTGTGGAATTTTCCCAGGCTCTGCCGAACGTACACCGGGCGTCCATCGGGAAGACTTCCCAAGTTCTTCGTCTGGCTCCCGAACCATTGCTTGCTGAAAATACCCACAGACGAGCCCGGTGCCTGGGTGGCTGAGATGGTGAGGATTGCGTTGGAATAGACTTGACACATTTTTCCCGACTCATCGAGCCATTCTTTGAGGTCGTGCTGGACTATGCATAATGCATCTACCCAGAGGTATTGCAGCCCAAGCTTTCGGGTAATCGTGACCGCATCTTGAATGGTCTTTGGCATCTCCGAGAACTTGATAGTCCGCTTAAACTCGTCGTAGTTCGCTTTGAGGCCGAAGTCAGGAACATCCTTCTTGACGGTCTTCATGGGTGGGTGCTCCTTCCACCAGCCCCAGCAGTAGCTAAGAGCCACATACGGTTTGCCACTTGCGCCGCGGGTCTCCACCAGAAATGGTTCTTTGACACCCTCTTGCCCGACATCAATGACTCTGGTGGGTAGGGGAATTTCGCCGGGTATCTGACAGGTCGGGTGATTTTCTGTGCATTCTTTCAACCAAGACGCGGCCGCAGCGAAGCACGCATCAGACCCGGAATCCTCAGATACTTCTCCCGTGGTGCCGATATATGGCCCTTTATGATCTCCCGGTGGTCCATTAGGTTGGCGAGTGAAAATATCAATGGAGACCTTTGGGGACTTGTATTTGACACGCACGGGCTGGTCACGTGCAATCAAGACATCCGCGAGGTCCTCGTCATCGAAATCTGAGTTGTAGAGCTGGAGTGCTCGCCAGATGAGCTGGCACTCATCGCATTTAGACGACTTCAGGATTCCTATGGTGATCAGTTTTGGGATCTTGGCTTTTGCAGGCACCCTCGGATCCTGTAGTTCTGCGGGACGTAGATTGGCGCAATGTTCGCAACTCATCATAACGGTATGGGTACCTAGGTAGGTACTCAGATGCTCAAAGGTTGTTGTCCTTCTGACATCGACATTCAAAGAGGATGCGACAGGAAGAGGGGCGAAATCGAGAGCGACTTTGGCCAAGAACCTGTTAGTGGCGCCAGGCACCACAGTAAGCACAGCTGAATCCGGGGAATGCCATCCTTCGAGACCTTTCATTGGCACACAAGGCCCGACAGCATTCAGGAGACAGTAACCTAAAACGGCGCACCACTTGATGACAACGCCCATCACTGTTATGGATTGTCACTGCCGGTATCGGATTCGTGTTGAACTATCGAGACAACAGCCCTCTGAAACCCTCTAAATCACTCCCTTACGCCCAGCCACTCCGTACGGAGTATTAGCGGCCACACTAGAGTTTGGGGCTTGAAGTGAATCAGTAGGAGGTTTCTGATAAGAAAGAAGGGACGGAACAGATA
>MUZH01004160.1:0-50200 GCA_003012965.1 Juglanconis oblonga | reverse complement strand
GGAGGGGGTGGTGCAGACGCCCCGGCCCCGGTGATTTCGATCTTGGGAGTGTCCTCGCTGGGGGTGATGGGCGACTGGAGCTCGATACTGGGATGAGATGGACCTGTCGTCGCATCCTCCTGGTCATCCTCGGAGTCACTATCTCCGTACTTCTTGACGGTGCCTCTGATCTCACCCATGAGGTTGATGTTCTGCTTAGGATCCATGACCGGGCGGCGAATCTCAACCATCCGGGGTTTCTCGTAGACGACATCGTCGTCTCCGGACTCGGCTTCTTCTTCGATGAGCTCTCCCTCCGAGTTGCGCTTCCTTTGCCGTTGCATGCGTGTGTTGCGGTTGACGCTGCCCAACATGCTGTGCAGCAAATCTCTGGACCCCGGGGCGAGTCCTTCCGGAATGGGCTCGTCCATTTCCTCGCGCAACGCACGAAGCTCGTCCGAGGGCCCAACTTCCTCGCCCCATCTCCTGCCCTCCAGCTTGTACTGTGTCTTCTGCCTCTCGAGCTGCTTGGCCAGGCGTTCCATCAAGCGCTCGCGGTCAAGAATACCCTGTGCACGGGCCGGATCGTCCTCGCCAAGCGTGCTGCCCTGGGTAGTTTTAGACGCTGCCACGTCTTGCGCATCGCGGAGCATGAGATAGAGCTCGCGAGTCTCGAGTTCGTACCTCTGAGCTTCCTTGGCCCGAATGGTTTGGAGATTCTCCAGCTCGGACTTCAGAGTCTCGGCTTGCCGTTTCTGAGCCTCGATAAATCTAGCCTGCTCGTCGAGCTGCCTCTGGAGCTTGGCCACGAGTCCATCAGCACCCATTTCCACCTGCGCCTTCATTTCGTCCCTTTCGGCCATAGCGGCATCTGCTATTTGCCGCGCCTCTAGGGCCTCATCGAGGGCTTGACGGGCCTCAGAGTCCGTGTGCAGCTTGTCTAGTAGACTTTGTACGGTGAAATTGAGACTCTGCTTGAGGTCCATATCCGGCAACCGCCGGTCCATGGCCACGTAGCTCAGCATCGAGTCCACAAGCTGGAACATCCTCAGCCTCTCCTCTCCATCGTTGTTGCGGATGAGAAGCAGATGCTGCAGCGCAGACACGAAGTAGTCTTGCGTTTTCGAGCCTTGCAGGCGTTGCTGAATAGCATCCACTATCTGGACAGGGTCGTTGAGGTCCTTAACCTCGCCTTCTATGCTGTCCTTGATACTGCTATTCTCCCGCTCGAGCATGTCCTCATAATCAATGGCTTCATTGGTGCGGTATCGCTCGATCTGCTTGTCAATGAGGTCGTATTGGAACCCCTCCATCTTCGACAGGATGCGCTTGATGCCGCATGCTCCGAACTGAGCACGGATGTGCATCCGCAGCTGGAGATCGTTTTCCGGGGCATCGATGATCATGTTGATGAGGATGAGTGTCGCAACGGCGTACTCCATGAGCAGGTTCTCCATGCCAACGCCACCGCTCCGAACCTCTTCGCTTGCGCCGACCAGACTGCCCATCTTGCCTCGGCCGTCCACAGTGACCTCCACGAGTCGCATCCAGGCATCGAATCGACCATTCTCATTATGCTGAGCCTTGACCTGGTCCATCGCCTGGATCACTTTGACATGGCCTTCGCCGTCGCCCCAATGACACAAAAATGTCAGGACCTCGCTGACCAGTTTTCGAGTGCTTAACCTTGGCGAGGTGAGCGACGTGGCCAGGGCCACGATGACCTGCTGATGTGCCAGGGCATCATCTGCGCCGTATTTGTTGTTCATCAGTGCCTTCAAACACTTGACAATGTCGTACTCGCGGTCGAGACTCTTCGCGTCTCCCTTGTGGCCTGTCCCGTCCGGTGCTGCCGGCCCAGCCGCTTGCCTTCGATTTATTTTCAACAAGACGTTTGTTAGAGCAACCTGCCCCTGACATTCGATGAACCGTCTGACCCATCCGATCTGCTGTGTTCTCAAGTTCACCTCCAAGCTTCCTAACCCTTTCGTGTCAAGGCTGTTATCCATGACTTTCCTAACGTACCATTCAGGGCTGCCTTCTTCCGCAGCGGATGCCGCGATGTCGAAAGTCTGGTAGGATCCGGGCTTGGTCGTGATTCGTCTCTTCTGTTCGCCCTGCCACTCGGTAAGCCTGTCCTGGTAAATAAGAGTCCATTTCTTCGCGGATGGGTATGCGAGCATCTGGCGCTGGGCCTGTTCAGGAAGGTTGTGCCAGCCGCGCTTCTGCATCAACTGGAGGAACATGGCATCGATCAAGCTATCGTCTGGCTTCGGGAAGTTGAAGGCTCCATCGTTCGGGGCGGTCGGGGAGAGTGCTCCTGGATACTTGGTCAGGCGATGAGAATCCCGATTGGACACGTGGGAAGAGTAGCTACTCTGAGAAGAGGCACTAGGCAGTGCTGGTCTGGATGAGCGAGTGGACATTGGTGAATTGTAATAGGGTCCTCCATTACCTGAAAATACACTAGATTGGTCTGCTGAGCTCCTTCCTTGCGAGGCCTGCGAAGGCGCATAGGTACTGTTTTTGGAGTTTTGGGATCCGGGATATCCGTTGTCCCTCGGAGGGCCCCATTGTTGGTACTGGGTCTGGCGACCCGTTGATGCCATCGTGACATTCTGGCTGACCGGCGGGGGCCGGGGGCCGGAAAGGTGGGACCCGTAACCTTGTTGCTGGAGGGTAGAAGGGTCAAACGTAGGATATTGGTGAAAGTCGGCTGTTGCTTTGTTTAACTGATGAGGTAGAGGCTCTCTCCGTATGGGCGTCTGGTCCCCCTTGGGCAGGTAATCCACAGGTATCGGCGAGCGGCGGTTATCCGTGCTATTATAAGGTATGGTGGAAAACACACCTGCCGTCTCGTTGATGCCCACTCCATCTGCCGAGTCCGGACGATCGACGGATATTATGGACGAGTCTCGATTGTGTCGCGAGGAGTGACCCGACCTGATGCTGGCCGCGTCATGGTTTTGATTGACGCCCAGGTTCCGGCCCTCATCGCTAGTGTGCCTCTTGTCCTTGTGCTTGCCCCTAGAGAAAAGGGAGGCCATGTTGCGATCGATAGGCCGACAGCCGTTGACGGGGAAGTCGCCGGATGTCGTGTGTCTATGATGTCGGTAAGTGTGCGGTAGGATCAGCAAGCTCGGGGTCAGCGGTGGTGGTGATTGCTCGGGGGAGTCGAGAAAAGATGTTGGCTTTGAGGAAGGTGTCGGAGTGCGTCGTCAACCGTCGAAGGGGTCTCAGAGGCAGGGGCAGAGACAGAGGCCGGTCGCATGGTAGATCTCGTGCCAACAATGCGCGGCTGATTGCAGGTGACGCTGCACTGTCGTGGCCAGGTCGGGATGTGGTGGTTGGAGTTCGAGGAGAGCTGGATCAGCAACTGCAAAGGGTGAACGCGCGCAGTTCAGTCTCGGTCTGGCTGCGAGCGCATAACCCCGACTTGTTTTAGCATGTGGCATGCGCAAACAGCCCAGCCCTGCGAAATGCTGAACCTGGGACGACTATACAGAGACTGCTGGGGGGAGGAGAGAAGGAATATTGTGGACGGGGAGACCGCATCTCAAAGTTTGAGGTACAGTCTGAGAACTGGATCGAGGGAGCAGGGGGTGCAAGGCGAATGAGCGAATGTGGAGGATCTCGGGTGGCCCGTGTTGCGAGCCGACCTGGACCAAGCAGCCAAGCAGGACAATCTCAGGGGCGGGTGCAGCGACGGGTGGGTGGTGTTGGTGCAAGGACCATTGCAACCGCTCGTCGGGATCCATCCACTCGCCATGCAGAATTCTACCTAGTACGCTCCAGTCTTGGGCAAGTTCCATCAACCACTGCCCTATCCAGTCAAGTGGCTGGCTGTCAATTCAGGGGGTGGGCTGGACTGGTTGACCGGGCCATGGTTTCTTTGATTTGCAATACTACGGACTTGTCGAATAGATTCTGTCAGGCTATGGCTTCTCCTTAGGTAAGGGGGCATACATCCAGTAACATGGAAGCAGCCGACCTCGGGAGTCAGGAGATGAGCCGTTACTGCATCCGGCTTATACTACTATGGTATGCAGGTATGGTACATTACCACCGCTCAACCCTTACTTAGGTAGCGCACTACCTACCCAGCTGCCCAGCTACCTAACGGTAGAATGCACCATGCTTCAACTTCGACGGCGGCAATGAAACCGGTGAGGTTTCAAACGAGAACCACCCCCAATCGGCCGTGCTCTCATATTCTGTCCGGGACCATGGAAAATATCAGACGGGAGTCATATTGTCCTATCATCCAAGAGAATCGGCACATCGTCATTGATCATCCGTTTCCTGTCAAAACCAACCTGGTCGTATCCGCCGCACCTTATCCCAAATACTCTTCAGCCCCATTGCCACATGCAGATACTAGTAACGCCCGGCCCAACACACGAAATTGGGACCCATTTATCACTTCGATGTACTAGTGTAAAGGTAGCCTCACTTGCACGAGGTCGACGTCACCTCTCGCTACCCTGACAAACAATAAGGTATGTACAATACCACAGTACACCATGGACCCTAACCCTGTTACACTGTCGCGACCCAGCCCTGGTCCAGATTGACTCCCGGATGCTGGATCTTGGCGCCCAAAGCCTCCACCGCCGAACTACCCGTGCAGACGGCGATCGCTCGGAGCTTATTTTGCGGCCTCCGTAGAACCGCAGCAACTCCATCTCCTCCTCGCAACAATCCATAGATATCCGTGCAGGCGCGCAATATCGCAGCCTTGCTCTTCATGTTCTAATCCTGGCATGCATCCACGTTACACGAGCTGAGCATAAGGCACAGCTCACACCTGACTGCCACATCTCGCTGTCCGAGACTCCGGCTCCTTTTCCCAAAGTCTAGGTAGCCAACCCGACTGACCGCCTTCCCCCCCCCTCGACTTGCCCTGCCTGGATCGATCTCTGGCGATTTGGAACACCGCATAGACCTTCACGATGGGCTCGACAATGTCTACAGTAAAGGCAAGTCCCTGCCCTGCTGCACACCTGCTTCCTCCGGCGCTACTCCGGCGATCCTCTCTCTTCGACCACCCAGCTGACTGAACCTGCTCCCTCGCAGACGCTCATCGTCCCCGCGATCATCGCCCTTCTCGTATTCGTTATCGCTACCTACGTCCTCTTCCCCCTCTGGCAGCGCTACCGCTCCAGTCGCTACGGCGCATACCTCCCACTCGACACCATTACCACGGGCACCGTGTCCTTACGGTACCGAATCCAAAACGCTGTTGCGCGGTGGCTTGTGCCCTCCACGTGGCGCGAGAGAATTCAGGATCGACTCGTGGTGGCCGTAGGTCCCGGGTCGGATACGGGCTATAATTCTGACGAGGGCGAGGAGCTGGATGAGGTGCCGGAGGACGAGGATATGCGCCAGAGGCTAGAACGGGAGGCCAGGAGGTCGAGGAGGAGTGGTAGGCCGGATTTGGAGAGGAGGTTGAGTCGGGAGTGAGTATTACCGGTTGCATTGAGGTCAGAAGGGTCATGGCTTGGTTGCTGACGATCATCTATCTGTATAGTTTGGAAGAGGGCTTCAGGGATGACAGTGACGACGAGGCCGAATTGCCTACTTGCACACGGTAGTCTAGTTGGACGGCACGGGTCTAGGGTTGTCCCGATACAGAAGACCAATCTACGACTGTCTTATCTTTCACGGAGGTCCGTTTGCAGGGCCACGTGAAAGCCCTCAGTGTCACCGAAGGCCAAGGCTGGCTGTTCGCTCGCCTGTGGGGCCCAGCATGCTAATGGTGACGTTAGATGATGCATATGACTCTGTGGGACTCGACTTCGAAAGGGTCAAAGGTCCTTGAACTGGGCCACGATAACGAAGTCAACCGGATCGTCCAGTGGCTGTCCATCAGTGTTTCGTTCCGATCGCTTGAAAGCAGTCTCTGACTTTGGTCTGCTCCGACGGTGATGCTATACTTCTATCACGATTGGCGGCAGCGTAGGCGGCCGAGTCCCCAGAGGCCGTGGAAGCCCAAGGCGACGCGACCTCTTTTGAGGCCAAATGAAGCTGGTATCTTCCTACAAAGGCGATGAGCTGCCTCAACGGGACCGACCAGGGTCTTGGATGGGGACACGCAAGATCGAGGAAGAGGTGCAAAAGGTGAGGCAGGGAGTTGCTGATGAAACAAAGCGGACGCACCCGTGGACGTTCAACACGAAGGAGTACGGACTTGTCAATTGCTGCTGAGAGAGCAGGACGGTCAGACCGAAGACGGCTCAAAGTCCTCTCTAATCAGATGTGACTGCGAGTGAGTGGAAGCCGTTGAAGATATGCAATTAATAAGACCCCTGTGGCCGATGCATGAACATGCCGCTTCCGGGCAGTAAGTAGTATGTAATCACTTACACCCCGTCGGCTGCAGCCCAGCAAAGTCCACTCTCTTGCATTGATATCCTGTCGGAACCTTGTTGGTCCAGCTTAGCCGCCCTCTCCCAGCCTTGTGGATCGCCCCTTGGTTGTTTATCCCGGTTACCTCGCTGCTGCGGCGGGAGTTTCTTTCAGCTGTCAGTCAGTCGTCATATCTTCGTGCTTCCACCCCGACTCCGTCCAGTACTTGCAATCCAGTTGCGTCCCTTCGAGCAATTGCGAAGGTCCTCGTGTGGAGACAGAGACAGGCACTAACAACAAGAACGAGCCAGGTTCACGCTTCATAGCGCACTGACGAGCTTCTGAGGGGAAGGCGCAAGAACGGACCGGCTCGAGCTTATCGAGGGGTACCGCAGACGCACGCAGACGCACGCAGTGGCACGCCACAGGCACACCATCTTCGCCGACGCACGACGCACGACGCAAGCTCAACATTTTGTCTACTTTCACACTCAGACACTACTACCTACCTACCTACCGATCCGGCCGGAGTCTGGCTCTTTTGATACAGCACGCTTCTGGTTCGAGTCACAGGTCCTCTGTTCAGCCCGTTCCCGATCTGCCTAAGCTTCATCCCGCCTCCTCGTCTTCCAGCCACCCCCTCCTTCCCCCCAGCTGGGCATCTCTGCAGAGAAAAGACCGGTGACCTTTGTTGGCCAACTGTCACTGGCGCACTGAATCACTCTCCAGGTCATCCGTCCCAAGTCGTTGGCTCTTAACACCTGGTACTTTTGGGCACACATCTCTCTCTTATCACTCACGTTTTCTTTTGATTGACCTGAATCACTGCTTCTATCTGCCGCACACAGCTCTCTACTGTCATGCCACTTGGTGCCTTGGGCCGGCTGCCTTTCTCTACCTCAACTTCGTCTCCACAGCAAACACACTACCATCCCAGGAACAAAAGCAACTGCTCGCCACTGTTCTGCTGGGCCGTCTCTCTCACAGCCGCCCTAGTTCATTCCTCCGTCTTCCCCCTCGTCTCGTTCGCCAGCACCGTCGACTTCCTACAATACTTGTTCCTCCTATCGTTCCCCAACACCGTCACCATGCCGGTCGTCCGGCTGCCCAAGTCGCCCATCAAGACCTCGGTCGTGCGGCATGACGAGCACGCCAAAGGCAAAGAGCTCCGCATCGCCCTCGACCCGGAGTGTCCCATCTGCCAGGTGCATATAGGCAAGAAGTCCCCCGAGGGCACCAAGGAGGGCTACTCCGTGACACCGTGCGGCCACGTCTTCGGCAGCGTCTGCATCAAGACGTACCTCTCCATCACCGACAAGCCCCTCTGCCCTGTCTGCCGCACCGATTTGTTCCACTTCTGCTCGCACCCCGTGCAGCCCGTGCTCTACGACCCCAAGAAGGCCCACCTGTCCCCCCTCGAGACCGCAGCGAAGATCTTCCCCGACGAGTCCCGCCAGGTCGACTGCAAGTACTGTCGGAACCGTAAGCTCGAGGCCGCGAGGAGGCTGCGGAGGCGGGAGCTACTGGACGCTGCGAGATCCTCGTCGGGATCTTCGTCATCTTCGGGATCCGGGTCGTCAGACGGCAGCGGAGACGGCGAGATCGAGAGTCCCGGTGGGAGTCCGTCGCGGGGCGCCAAGGCAACCAGGTGGGCTCTGCACACTATACATGTGACAGTAGCTCTGGCGAAACTGACGCTGGACGCTGCTGGTATTAGGACAATCAAGATGCTGCCCCCCGAGGACCAAGAGAGCGCGCGAAGCAGCAGCAACAGTGAGGAAGAAGAGTACGAGGAGGACGTTGAGGCCGACGTCATCATGCCCGACTCCCCGGCATCCCCACAGCTAGCCGCCAACCGCAGCAACCTGCCCCCCGTGCCTGGTCCGTACGGCCATTGGGATCTTGCGAGCAAGGACCGAGACTGGAAGTTCCTGGCATGGTACAACGACCAGGAACCCAAGATCAATCCTCCGCGCGAGCACTACCAATAGCCCGAGGAGGAGTATCGAGCAGAGACAAGGCATGTGCAAGATGACTGCATTACTACGGAGCTCTACAAGCGACATGATCCACCGAACCACTGATTCTTCTGGTTCTTGGTGCACGGAGTTGACAGGTTTGACAGGACTGAACTGGATGGCATGGACTGGTGGGCTGGGAGCGATACGAACATCACTTACTCAGGTGGACCCACGGATTGCCTGCGAGACATGACATATGGGCGTCTTGGAGTCGGTGGTCCTCTCATTTCCCCGGGCGGTCTTCCCTGAGTAGTCTGTTTTGTTTTTCTAGATTGGGAGTTCTCAAGTATCTTTATTTTCTTTTTCATCTGAGCACCTGTGATGCTTCTTTTTGGCTTTGGGTTGCGGGCGTTTTCCTTGGGGCAAGGAAGGCTCTGGAAAGAGGGGAGCGGGGAAACACTACCCCCTGTCGATAGCGGGCCTTAGCTGCCCCACAGGCGCTTGCACTCCATCCATGATCTGCAGCTCCGCTACGTACCCGCCCCGATATTCTCCATTTGCAATGTTCCTTTTCCGAAAGTGAAGACGCGTTTCAACGCGTAAAGTGCTCCGGGTTGGTTCCAGACAACTCCCACGCTGTAGCTGCACGCAATAGAGGGGATTCTACTATCTGCCGGACTTGGTGTCAGGAGCCAGCCCACCATCTCGACCGTCTGATGGGGGAAGTCCTGCACTGTTGCCCACCATGAGGTTCAAGACGGAGTTGAAAAACATCCGTACCTTCAACAAGCTGATCGCAGCGCTCAACTCCCTCGAGAAAATTGCATGGGTCCGTCTCGACGATGACACTGCCCGCTTCACCGTGATCCCAGAGACGGGCTCCCAAGTCTGGGCGTGAGCCTGCTTTTCTTCCTTCCAAAGGATCACAAGACACACTGACTCCTGACAGCTCCCTCAACATGGACTTCATCTTCACCGACTACCACATCCAATCCGCCGAAGCCTCCAACACCATCAATCTCGAACTCCCACTCAACCCCCTCCAGCGCGCCCTCAAATCTGCCATCAACAGCGATCACGCAACACTCCGCCTGACAAAGAAGGACGGCATCCCTGTGCTTTCCATGACGATCCACACGACCCCGGAGCAGCGCGCCAACGAGCCCAAGTCCGGCATCCCCTTTCACAACCACCGCACCGGCCCCGTGCAGTCCGATCCCGACGACCCCTTCGGCGAGGCAGACATGGAAGCGCTCGAGCTCACGATGCGCCGCGAGCGCGAGAAGGTCATCACGCAGGACATCCCCGTGCGCGTGCTACACCCGGACACGGTCGAGACCATCATGCAGCCGAAAGTCCGCGAGCCCGACGTCCATATCCAGCTGCCGCCGCTGATGCAGCTCAAGGCCATCAGCGACCGCTTCACCAAGCTGGCGAGCACCACGACGACCACATCGGGCAGGGACCGCGGCGGCGGTGGCGGCGGCGGTAATAGCCCGAAGCTCGAGCTGAGCGCGAACATGCACGGCGGCTTGCGGCTGCGTATCGGCACCGAGGCGCTGGATATCGAGAGCGTGTGGCGAGGGCTGGACAATCCGGAGCTGGACGAGGCGCAGCTGCCTGGGGGCATTGCGGCGCACCCCTCGACAAAGTTCAAGGAGGCGGGGCCGGAGAAGTGGGCGACAGTCAGGGTTGATGGGAAGGATTGGAGTAAGGTGCTGAGTGTGGGACGGCTGGAGGGGCGGGTGATTGCGTGTTTTGCGGACGACCATGCTTTGATTCTGTATGCGTATGTGCCGCATTTTGATGATGCTACGGCGGAGGATGCGGTGGTTACGGTGAGTTGTGATCCGGCTTTGTGGATGGGAGCTTGTGTTTGCTGACCCTTTGGCAGTACTATGTCTCGTCTTACAGCGCTTGAACCAGGCGTCAGGTCATACTTAGAGCATGATAATTGCACTATGGGTGGCGTTGCGGGGTGTCGCGCGAGATAGAGGGAAGCATCGATTGCTGTTCACATCTGCGGTCAGGGAAAAGGGAATGAAAGATACCCGGCGTTCTGGCTACATGGGATACACTAACTACAGTGGAAGATCAATCCCAGCATTGCTCGATCAAAAGCATACCACATTGTCTCAGAAAACATCCAGAAATATTTTGTCGACCCAACTCAAGAACGGAACCTCACATGTCATAGGCAAACTGGGGAAGGCTGCACATGGGTGCGGCGCTGGCGATGATGAATCCAGGGTCTTCAGTTGAACTTACTCACCTAGATCGCCAACTAGGATGGCGCTACGTCCCACCCATATCCCTTGCTTCTTACCCATCACCGCCTTGCCCCCTCATCCTCCGTCGTCTCCAAAGAGTTAATACAGCGCTCAGAGCACTGGGAATGGCCGTAAAGGCAGATGTTGGCTTCGGCGGTATCCATCCGGGCGTAGGTGATACCGAAGACCTGTTGGCTTGTTGGAAAGGTGAGTGCTTCAGTCCCGGGGCGTTCTTCTCTCTCACCCCGTTGATGGTCACACCATTCTCAAAATTGGGGCTTCCGACCCTTCTGCTCTGCGGTAGCCTGTTCCCGCCCCAACACACAGTCAATCTCAGCCTTCTCGAAGCGCCCAGAACACCTGGCGAATGACGGCCTCAGGGAAGACTGCTTCTCCGTGGAGTCCGATATCCGGCACCTTTCAATTCGTAAGAAATCCAATCCGCGAGTAAGTTGACGAGGACCCAAAGTGTTGTGTTCGCCAAGGGCGAAGCGCATCATGATATCAAAGTTGACACGGTCAAGGTCGGTGGCGGCGCTGAACGATCAGTCCTCGACAAGACAGGCCTTAATTCGCCGCAACTCGACCAGCTGCAGCACCATGGCGTAGGTAGACGGCGCCACAAAGTCGTTCAGGAAGCCCAGAGCCATCAGGTCTTGCTGCCAGCGCTGGTTTGGTTGGAGTTGCGGGTCGGTCAGCATACAGGCGCGGAAGTCTCCAAGCTGTCCGAGACAAAATTCCCACGATCAAGCTCTTGCGTCTGATGTAACGTAAGGTCCTGGGCCTTGCACAAGTCAGCCAGTAGGAGGAGAGGTTTAAAGGCGACTTCAGCTTCTTGGTCTGTTTGGCGCACCACCCTTCATGGTTATGTTTGTCGTAAATGGCATTTAGAGCCGATGTACGCCTCAGGATCGAGACGGATAGCCCTTCACCCAAGCTCGCCAACATAAGAGGGAAGATTGCCTTCAAGAATTTCGCAGTGCTAGACGTTTACTCTTTGCTCCGGGCGAGAGAGTCTTCAGAGCAGGATCCAACACCAAGATAACCGTCCGTGTACAGCATTGGCGGCCGCTTCCACTGTTCTTGTTCACTCCCTTGCACTTGGCTTCTCGCTTCCTCAACACCAGCTGCAATGGCCGTCGCAGTGATCGGCATGGGCGTCAGGCTCCCGCGGGAGGCCTCAATCCCGGAGGGCTTCTGGGACATGCTCGTCGCAGCGCGTTCGGCGCAGTCCGACGTGCCCAAATCCAGATATGATCCCGGCGCCTTTGACCACCCTCACCCGGGCAGAACCAGTGCCGAATGTTGTCGTCCTAGCCAGTTGGGTACCCTTGCTGACCATGGGATTAGGTCTCTGCTCGCAAGGCACACTTCCTCAGTGAAGACCCGCTGGTTTTCGACGCTTCCTTCTTCTCTATCAAACCGGAAGACGCCAAGGAGACGGATCCCCAACAACGAAATCTTCTCGAGGTCTCGTACCAGGCCCTAGAAAATGGTGAGCTTGACGCTTAGTTCATACGCACGCCCCTATCTAAAAGACACCATAGCGGGCCTGCCCATCAATGCCGTCAAGGGATCGAAGACACGCTGTTATGTTGGTACTTTGGAGGAGATTACCGAGATCTACTCATGCACGACGATGACGACTTGGGCCAAGAACTGTACTGTGTCCGGAGACAGGGCCGCTCTGGATGAGCTCCAACCGATCCTAGACTCGGCCAATATTGGATTCATCAGCCTCAACGTGAGGGTGGCCTACCACTCGCCGCACATGAATTCGGCTGCAGCGGCTTATCTCACTAATATGACGGCCTTCTTGGCCGAGCCGGACTCTTCAGATATCTGGGACGCCGTCCCTCTGTTCTCTTCCGTGCGCGGCGGGTTCCTTGAGCTCAGCGTGCTTGGCCCTCACTACTGGGCTGAAAATCTCAAAAGTCCAGTAAACTTTACCGATGCTCTACGCGCTCTTCTTCAGCACGCGGGAGGTGATGCGGGCCGAGAGGATGGCTTCTTCATCGATGGAATGGTCGAGATCAGCCCGCACTCAGCTCTCCGGGCATGTTGTCTGGAGCTTTGCAGCAGGCAGGGCAACCAAGCAACTATCCCCTACATTGCCTCACTCCGCGGCGGCCACAACGCCTACAACACCATGCTATCCGCCGCCGGTGAGCTCTAGTGCCTTGGCAGCCCGGTCAACCTGTCGCTGGTCAACGGGACAGCCTCGGGTGCCAGAGTTTTGGTGGACCTCCCGCGGTACCCTTTCAACCATTCCATATCCTACTCGGCCGAGACTACGGCAGCGCGTGAGTTCTATACGAAAGGATGCCCCCACACTGGGCTTCTAGGCGCTCCAGTCTTGGGGTCCATGGTCCCTGAGTGGCGGAAATTCCTACGGATTCGCGATGATCCCTGGATGGTTATGGTACATGCTTCGCAAAATCTGCACGAGCTGCTACCAAAGAACCTCGACTTTTTTGTGATGCTTTCCTCAGGGTGAGGCATCCGCGGCCAGGCCAACCATCACGTCGGCAACGTGTATCAAGACGCCCTGGCCCACCGTCGACCGCGCTCAGGGGCAGGCCGCTTTGACTATCGACATGGGCCCAGTTCTACCTCTAGACTGATATATTCGGCTTGGGAAGTTGTTCAACGTAGCGAATTCCTGTTGAGGATGTGCCAAGTACATAGGTAATTAAAGAGGCAGGCCAAAGCGAAGCGTTTCCCAACTGCATGCCCAAGTGTGGCGTATGTTTCTCGTGCATGATTTGCTTATAGATTACAAGCGTCGTTCGACGTGTTTAATATCTTTCTCATACTTCCGCACGCGGCCAATGGGATTATTATGGAAAGAATGTCTTCGATGTAGCCTGCTCCGTCCAGAGTTGTTCTTCTGGGACAGCCTCCAGATTCGCGGCGCTGATACTTTGCCCGTTCCCTGCCAAGGTTACCTAGCACGTAATACGAAAAAGTATGATACGACGGCGTCAAGACTGAGCAAATGGGGCGTGTTGATTTCATAGTAACGCCGTGCTCGCCTTCTCGTTTCTGCCCTGGACCGTTCAGGTTCCAAGTCCCTAGGAACGCTTGCGAGAACTGAGGATGGGCTTCAACGGTCGAAATCATCCCAGCCATCGAAGATGGAAGACCAGGGCTTCTGACCCGAAAGGATGTACGGGTCAGCTTCCCTGTACTGACTTTAGTCCAAGGAGACTAAGCAGCTGGGCTGTTGAGAAGCTTGCTTGAAACTCGGAGGAGCACGATGTATAGCATAGCAGGTGGACGAATAAGCGCGTTCTTTACGTATGAATTTGCTCGGACGTCTTGGGCGAACAAGAAAGACAGACGATGTTACATGGCCTTCATCATCCCGTAGATAAGATATGTCTGTTCTATAATCCCAATCGAAATGCACTGGGTGATAAACCAAGCACCTCGCTAATTCTCTCATGTCCGAGTATTTTGGGATGCCAAACGCAGACAAAATGGAAGACGAGGGAGGGTTCGCATAGGCACTGTATACATGACCTTCCTACAGGTCGTGTCCAGTTGGTCCACACGCATGAGAGCAAGGAGGTCGGTGACGGTGGACCGCAAAGAGCGCGTTGTCGTGGTGTATGGAGTCCTGGAACCTCAGTCATTGCCGGGCTCCATTTTGATGCAGTCGTCCGAGGTCTTTTACAAGTTTACAAACCAACAGGCAGGATTTATGGGTCTGGGTCGCATTCTGTGCAGCCGCACGCTGGTCGTCGGAGTTCCCGAGTTGGGCTAAGCGAAGAGAATAAATTCTGGCCGTGTTCCGCCGTTTCGTGCAGGTTTTGATGAGGCTTATTGCCGTATCTCAAATCGTGATCTCGCCGCACTCAGAGCCACCTTCTCTTGTCCACCCCGTCATGTCTTCATTCGTCCTGCGCGATGATTATGGCGACCTAGCAAAGACGGTCCATTCAGTCTCCGGCTCGGTCACGACAGTCTTTCTTTTCACCCGCCTGTGGGCAAAGGCGACTAGATACGGGGGTCTACGACTCGACGATTACATCCGTGAGTCGCTCGAGTTGTTCTCTTGATATTTTGAAGCCCCTTATGTATACTTTTCTCCTTGGAACTTCAACTTCAAACCCAATCATCAGGCTGTTGGAAGATTGACGTCTCACGATGCTATTTGGGTTCACTAGTCATCGCTGCTTGGGGATCTCTCTTGATGGGCAACGGGCTGGCTGCTGCTGCGCCAACCTATTACGGATTCAACGTACTTAACGGTCATGGCGTGGGGGCCACGGTTCACTGTGCCTCCGTCACGTTCAGTAAGTGTCTCCCAAACCGATACCTTCCAAAGGTTGTCTACTTGTGGTCAGGGCATCAATAGCTGGCTGTTGATTGGACGCCGAGAAACCCCCCTACCTCCCTTCGAGGGTATCTATCTGCTCAGGCGATGACCACGGATGTTGCTGACAGTAGACAAGTGTACCTTGCGATAGCTCTGAGCAAAACGGCCTTCTGCTCGACGCTCCTACGTCTCGCGGGCGGTCGGCTCCGAGCCGGCATCTGGGTCATCCTCTTCGTGGTCTGGATGTTCACGATCACCGTCATGATTCTGACCTGGGCGGAGGTATGCGGCGCGCACTTCGAGCGCGTGAACCTTCCCGGCCAGTGCGTTTCGCCCCGGACGGCCATCTGGGTCCAACGTGGGAATGCGGCAGTCATGATGCTAGCCGACATCATCCTGGGCTTCATTCCTTGGTTCATCATACACAACGTCGACTACATCCCCAAGAAGGAGCAGTGGGCGATCGCGTTCTGCATGAGTCTCGTGGGCGCCAGCGGCCTGGTCGGGCTCGCCAAGGTCATTGTGGCGAGCTACATTCCGTGTCACGAACGAGGCAAGGTGGATTTCACGTGTAAGTGCCCGGTAGCATTCCCCAAGGCCACCGGTTCTCCCATATTCCCGTGGAACTCTGTTGACCCACGGTTCAGATGGGATCGTCGCATTCTGTTGCATACATCAAGGCGAAGCAGCTGTCTTCATCATCGCACAGACTTTTCCCATACTGCGTGTCCTGCTTCAAGGATCCTCGTCCGCGCCGGATCTCAGCACAGCTGAGTCAAGCAAGACTGCTCGAGAGGTCCCGACATCCACTGGAGAGGGCTCCAGCCACAGGAGCATCGAGCTGGTCCAGCTACCCAGCGGCCGGATTGTTGCAGCTGATTCGGAGGAGGGCAAAGCCTTCAACGCATCCGAAACAGCCACAAGAGTGTCTACGCCGGTGGACGGGGAACCGCCATCAGCCGCCCAGAGAAGCAGCACGCAAGACCCAGTTCACAAGACCTGTACGCCCATCCCTCTCCCCAGCCCCATCGGAATACCTCCCGAGATACTCCCTAAACAGCTTCCTCAAACAGCTTCTTTGACGAGCTCCACTGGGGCAAGGTTAATTGGGGCGGACCTCGGGCTGTCCGCCAAAGCACGGTCGCGGTCACGCTCACCGCTGAAAGGCCACGGTGGGACATAATTCCTGCACCATTTCGTATGTCTGTACCGGAGACTCACCGAAGATTGCCACCCAGCAAACTTTGACACTCAGTAGCGTTCGAGTTTCTCCATACAGTGTTATGCAATATTGATGACAACATAGAGCAGAAGTAGTGGTCAACACTTGATGAATATAACCAACGTAACGAAAGAAAGAAAAAAAAGAAGAAAAAAACCACCAGAGAATGATGCTGTCTATTACTAATTTAAATCTGCACCATAGCATCCGTGCGCACGCCCTCCAGCCAACATGTACCGTACATATGAAGGGGAGAGATGCAAACTCACAAACTCATAGGCTCCAGTCGTGGTTGGCATCGCAGCGCTTGATGATGTGGTAGACGGACTGGTGATGGCGATAGCTGTTGGCGCACCTAGTCTTCGGCGACAGCATGGCTTTGTGCTGGCCCGGCTCGGAGCGTCAGCTAAGTAGAATCCGTATCATCAGCGGACACTCCCAACCAGCGGGTCAGGCGCGGAACGGAACGAAGACCGACAGGATGCAAGTCCGGAAGCGTAAAATCCGTACACCATCCGTCTATCATTATAGTGCCCAATACAGTTCTATTACATGACCAGCTTCGCTGGGGTTCGTGGTTCGCATCATTCCATCTTTGCTTCACACCAGTCCCAGAACAAAAAACCTTCCCCTGCCTGCCCCGTACGTATGCAGGTATGTATGCTTGCTCCATGCAACCCAGCCATCCTTTTAAGCCGTCCCATGTTGACGAGTGAGACCGCGCCGCGATGAGAAACATTCCCACTCACTCCTCTAGCGTCCCTAATTCGTCCCTAACTCGTCCCTCGACCTCTCTATATGACGACGCAGGGCACCGCTCTACTTAGCCATGACGTCCACATACCTGCCACCGCCCTTCTTCTTCCCTCTCGCGCCGCCCTTGCGCGGCACCGCCGCCCCGAGGAGATCATCGATACTACTGGCGTTGCTCATGCTTGTGGCGGGTCTACTAGGAGGCGCGGACGGCGGACCCATGCTCGCGGTGGAAGCAGTGCGCATCATCGGCGGCGGCGCGGAGCCAGGGATCGTAGGTGACCCTGACCCTGCGACGGGTGACGAGACTGTCCGCTGCGGTGGTGGTACCGAGCCGGCGGGGCCGGGCGGCGGCGGCGTGCCGGACGCGGCTCGAGACATCGAGCGGGGAGGGGGCGGCGTCGCAGTCTTCGGCGCTTGGTCCTCTGCGCCCGCGGCCTTGTTGACCCAGCGTTTCTGGTCGGGGTCGTAGACGAAACTGGACTTTTCGCCGAGTTTGGCGCGGACGGGTTTGTTTGGCGAGCTGCTATCGAGCGAGTCTTTCTTGGCGCCACCGCCGAACCACCCTCCGAAGCCCCAGCCTTTCTTGGCTTTGGCTGCTTTTTCCTGTTCTGCTCGTTTCGCTAGGTAGGAATTAGAATTAGCACGAGAGTGTGCGTACCAAGGGATCACGCCATTGTAATTGAA
The DNA here is from genome assembly GCA_003012965.1 of Juglanconis oblonga. Lineage (NCBI taxonomy): Eukaryota > Fungi > Ascomycota > Sordariomycetes > Diaporthales > Juglanconidaceae > Juglanconis > Juglanconis oblonga. Next base: position 32,656 of record MUZH01004160.1, on the reverse strand, counting down.
ACTTACCATCTTCCTCGGCGGCTTTGCGGAACAGCTCCTCGTTTTCCTTATCCTTCTCCGACTTCGACTTCTCAGCCGTCTGCGAAGCGCTCACAGAAGGGAAGTCGTCATCGTCATCATCCATGAAGCTCTTCTTCTTGGGCTTGGGTTCGTCCCCATTCTCGTCGTTAGTCGTCTCCGCATCGGGTTGGTAAGATGGAGGCTCGTATCCGTAGGGTTGGAAGGAAGGAGGTTCATATCCACTGCTAGACACAGGCTCTCCAGCAGGCTGCGACGAATGAGCTCCGACGGTGTTGAACAAAGGTGGCTCGTAGCCGTAGCTCTGCCCGTCACTAACTGCAGACTTGTCATCAGCCGCGGGAGCAGCAGGGGCGTAGGGTGATGCGTTGCCTGTCGCAGGGGCATAAGGTGACTGCTGAGAGAAGGGAGTGTAAGGTGAGAAGCTCGGGGTCTTCGGACCCGAGGCATGGGACGGAGTAGGAGCTGGAACCGTCGTGTTTATGGCTGGGGGCGCTGGCTGGTGAGAGTTGTTCGAGATGCCCAGTGCTGGATCAGGGTACGCTTGAACCGGGGCAGCCACATGAGTCGGCACATAGCCGCCCGTAGGCCCGGTAGGGATATCAGAAGAGCGTCGAGGCTCGTAAGGGCTTCGATTGTATTCTCCTGACGTCCGCTCCATAGACGAGCGTCCTGACGGTGTGTAAGAGGAGTTCGGCTCATACGGTGAAGCAGCCGCAGGTGTCTGGCTTGAAGCGGGTGCATATCGCGACGCTGTCCTCGTCAGGATAGGGGACGCCATGGGCGCTAATGAAGGCGCCCCAGGGTAACCATTAGGCGAGCTGAACATGTCCATGCCGGTAGCGTTAGATGCAGATGGTGGCCTGCTGACAGTAGGGGTGCCACCATGAAGCCCAGCGAAAGGACCAGATTCCTCGCCCAACTTCGGAGATCCTTGTCCAGGTGCATCTGCGTCGTCGCCAGCAACGAATTTATTGAATCGGCTCCACACAGAACTCGAGACTTTGTCCATACTGGGCTTTGAGATCCAGGAATTCGAACCTTCCTTGTTAGGGGCTTGAAGAATTCTCTGGCGCAAGTCCTCGACAGCCGATTCCAAGACCAAATGATGGTAAGGCGATCTCCTCGTCTGAGCAGATATGTCCTTCAGAATGAAATCGCAGTACTGCAGTGCCTTGTCTCTGAGACCGTGTTCGGCTAGAGTCATCGCATGTTGCAGTTTGTAGACTGAGAGATGCGGAACGCCATTTGCGAGTGACGGCGTACCAGTCAAGCTGAGACCGTACTCATAGACTTCGCTGAGTAGAAGAGCCTCAGTCTCCTTGAAGAATTGTTGTGATTGGGTTCTGTGATCTGCTCCAACTAGAACAAACTGAGCCCTCGGGTCGTCCAGTCCACCAAACACTGTCGCGGACCGAGAAAAGAGGAAGCAAACGTGGGCTGCTTCTGCCCTTCCGTACCCAGAGAGCAGGTTTCCTAGTGAATTGATCGCTTGAGCATCGCCACTGCTTCTGTTGCTCAAAATGAGTGTGAGGGTCTCACGCCACTTCTCAAGGCCATCCAATCCGCTGCCATTTGCTGGCCCCGTAGATGATCCAACCATTTGGACTCCTGCCCGCGCATGTACAGGAACAAGTTCGTCGACACTCTCCTCATGGTTTCCAGACAAGACGGAGTAGAGCGCTGCAAGCGACTCATTGTTGTGGCCAGGAAAGTTGACTTCTTTCTTGATGAATTCCTGTGACACCTTGTGGTACAGGTCTGGTGAGACAGTGTTGGCAATCAGCAAGGCGTGACCCCAGAGTCGCTTGTCAGCGGCATCCCAGACTGCCTTTTCCCGCTCTCCCGCCAGAAGTGACTTCTTCAACCTCTGAATTGTGCCAGAGTCCACAGAGTCTGGCTGCATTTGCGTCGTAGAGGATTCGCCAGCAAAGCCGCCAAGGCTAGGGCCACTGGAGTATATCGAAGAGGTGGCATCATCCTGTGAGGTTGGTGCAAGAAAAAGGACGTCCCGCACAGCCTTATCCACAGTCGGGTTGCCTTCGAGCGTGCCGTCATTTTCGATCATGACTCTCAAGATTTTCCATAGCAGCACACGTTCGACTGCTCGCTTGTCTTCGTGAGGCAGCTGTGTCTGGAAGGCGAGGTTTGGCAAACCCTTCTCGAGCTCTTCAATACCAGCAGTGAGCCAAGCGACAGTCTCTTTCTTCTTTGATTTGCCCTTGAGCGGCCCAGGGAACTTGGCAAGTCGCTCCTCGAGCGGCTGGACCTCCTTGATCGTCTTCACCCTAATCTCCCCGGGACTGCGGACGATCATGGGTCCAGGCTGGTTCATACCATACCTTGGAACATCCACCGGGAACGAAGTCACCAGAGTCCCACCAACACCCCAGCTTATCAAAGGAACGCCTTTCCACCTTTGCAGGATGTCCTGCTCCCGGCCATCAGTAGGCGGGATCAGATTCAGCTTTTGCGAAAACCCTCTAGGTCGTGTAGTGGTCATAGGTGCTGGGTCTGTGTGAGACAAGGTGCTCGCTATTGATGGTGCTGCATGACCCTGAGCAGATGAAGGGCGCGCCGTTATTTCTGAAGCCTTGATGGGAGACCTTAACCCGTACATGGCACCTGGGGACCCAGTCTGAGACCTTGGAGGAGGTACGATGTCTGTACCAGTTGGGACAGGACCATACGATATCTTCCTCCTGGGAGGAGACATAGTGTGGTTAATGGCGGAATCCAATGGTGGTGGAGCATTTTGGTGCGCTCTGGATGGAAACTGCGAAGTGGGAGGCGGAGGAACTCCAGTTGGCGGTTGGGCCAATGCTTCTTCTTCTTCGACTTCACGCGTCGGTGGGAGTGATGGCATTCTGTTCAGCCTGGGCTCATACAAGGATGAAGCCCCTCGACTTGGCTGAGGCGGTTCGCTATGGGTAGCTGCAGGCCTTGCTTCAAAGTGAGCCAATGGACTGGACGTCCTAGGTAGATGAGACAGAGCGACAGGTTGGGTTGTAGCATTTGGACCATAGCTCGCGACACGTTGCGCAGGTGGCGCAGGAGAGTATCGACTTGGGGGAGGCACGGCACCATTCGGCACAAAGCCTTGCGACGATGCCGGTGAGTATCTTGACGCAGGTGGCGGCAGTACAGATGGTGCGGAAGTGGCAGCCGCTGGTAAAGCTGCGTAAGGATTCGTGGGCACCGGGGGTACAAGCCTGGGGATGTCTGCAGTGACCGAAGGTCCGTTCAAAGATGGCTCTTGAGGCGGCGTGGGCATGGACACCGGTGGAGGTTGCATAGTCTGAGGGGGCCCATTGAAACTGGCTTGCAATGGAGAGGGCTGACTTTTGTTGCTCGTTCGTGACGCTGGCCGTGTCTTATGGGACGTTGGGAGCTCTTCGAAAAACCCGGTCTTGGAGTGGAGTTGCTGAGGCGGCTTCGTCAAGGAAGGAGACTGTCCAGAGTGGTTCGAGGCCGGGGGAGACGTAAAGGATCCAGAGGTCTGTACTTGAGGGCCTTGTCCTGGAGGGCCTTGCGGAGGGCCTTGCGGAGGGCCTTGCGGAGGGCCTTGCGGAGGGCCTTGCATGGCCGGAGGACCCGTACTTGAGCTTCTCGGGGGGGCCGGCGGCCCGGGTGGTGCAGATCCAGTGCCACGGGGAAGCTGCTGCATACTAGCACGCTTCCGCGGTTTGACAACCTCCATCGGGAGATCATACGGTGACTGGTAGCCACCTTTAGACTTGTCCGCAAAGCTCTGCCCCTTATTAACTGCTGGCCTGGGAGGAGGTGCGCCGTAGGGCGTCGACATGGGGGATCGTGCAGCCTGGACAGCATACGGGCTGGCGGCGATCGGGGGAACCGGAGCGAGAGGTTGGGCATGCGGTATGATGGGTGATGCACTCGGGAAGTAAGGGTTAGACGGTTGTCGAGCCATTGCTGCGGGCTGCGCGGCAACTGCTGGAAGATATTTGTTGCTGACTCCGGTGGGCTGGGGAGGAATGGCCTGGCTGGCACTCGCAGGCGGTTGCACAGATGCAGGCTGTGCAGCTGGCTCCTCCGTGTCTTCGAGGAACCCTTCATCATCATCCACAAGAAAAGCAGACGGATCGAACGATTTCTCCTCTTTGCTTTCCTCAGCAGCCGGATCCTCCAGAAGGAAGTCGTCGTCCTCATCCTCTGCGAAAGCTTGCGACCATTTCGCGGCAAGGTCCTCGCCCTGTGTCTCCTGTGGTTCAGGGGGCGTGCTCTCAGCCACAGTCGTGGTCTCCTCAAGCGGAAGGTCGGCTTGTTGTCCATCGGCTTGTTGTCCAGCGGCAGGGGAATCCTCAAGTAGCTCGTCCTCTTCTTCCTCGAGCGGACTGTCCAATTTACCACCGGTGCCACTTGCGTCGTTCCCATTAAATCCTTGCATGACTTGCATCGTCGTTTTCCGGTCCAACTGGCCAGGGACGAAGTCTTGCTGACCCGAGCCATCGGCATTCCCACCGATCTGGGCAAAGAAGTCGTCACCTTCTCCGGGACCGTCCTCGGCGAACGGATCATGGGCCTTGGCCTCTGCCTGGTCTTCCGCACCGTCCGCTTGCTCGTGGCTGATCAGAGGCACGCCTTCGGCGTATCTAGCATCTGAGGCTTCCTCGTCCGGATTCTGGATGTCGCCTCCAAGCTGTGCGGGAAAGCTAGCTTCCCTATCATCGTCGCCCCAGAAGTTGTCCTGCTGCAGAGCGGCTTGTGCATGTGATGCCGAGCTGTCCTCGAGTTCGAAGTTTTCAGACTCATGTTCTATCTCATTGAAAATGTCTTCGGCCTGATTTGTCGAAAGTTGCCTGACATGTCCGTGCTGCTGATGTTGTTCCAGTTGCGGTACGACAGGGAAGGAGTTGGTTCTCTTGTTGGGCGGCATGAATTTGAAAAGGTCCGTATCGGCTCGAGGTAGGCTCCATGGTGCCTCGTCGTCGTCGTCTTCCAAGTTGGGCTGTTCAGAGACCGTACGAGCAAAGGAATCCTTGCTGCTATGACTGGGTCCCGACGGAACCTGCGCTTCCTCAACTTTTTTCTGAGGTGAAGAAACATCTGTAGCTGAAGCAGTCTCGGCAACTTCAGCGAGTACCTCCTCTTCCTGTTGCGCCGCGGAGTTCTGCAGCTCCTGATCTACTTCCCTTTCTGCCGGGGGGTGGTGTAAACCTTCCTGCGCCGCTTGTTCCGGCGGTTGGGAGACTTCGGATGCTTCAGAAGATTCGGGTTCTGCCTCGTGCGCGACCTGCTCCGGTCCCTGTTTCCGAGAGATCTCAGGTTCGGCTACAGGTTCAACGTCTACGGCCTGAAGTTCGGGTCTTGGTAGTTGCAGCTGAACTTGTTCTTCTTCATGCGGCTTCCACGGGCTGCCCGCTTCGTAGTCTGGAAACCACTCATCGGCGCCCGAGCTCTGGCCTTCGGACGTATCGAGGAGTTGGAGGGGAGCGGCAGCCTTTGTCTGGGCGGTGTCATTGGCATCTGGAGAAGGGCTGGAGGGCAAAGGAGGGTCGACCTTCTCGAGTTTCGTCACGATGTCTGCGTCGGTATGTGGCATCATGGCCGGATGCCATGCCGCGGTTGGAGCATCTGAAGACATGATTGATTATAAAGAAGTACGAATTGGAAAGGACGAGACAGGTGCGGAGCTCGAAGAGAGGAAGGAGAAAAGACGCAGGTACGGATACTGTGTGGAGACAAGATTGTTAGCGAGGAGGACGTGGACGTCAAGGCAAAATCGCACAGGCATGACCCCATCGCCAACCCGGCGACTATTCTCGACGTGACAATAGTAAGAGGTGCTTACTTGTACAGTGGATTTCCGAGAATCCTTGGCCTCAAGTACGCAATTCTTTTCCCTAGAAGCAGTGTTTCATCTTGTGTGTAAGGCGCCCAGGGCAATGGCCAGGTGGAGAAGATCTATAGACAAACGCCCGAGTTCAACAAAATTCTGACGGTTGGATGATGTTTCTTTGGGTTTGGGAAAGCTGGCCTCGTCGGGTCGGGAACACGCTCTGTGACCGCGGCCGGTCCGGTTTAGCTTGGGACATTGTGTGCTGTGCTTTGTACGTATACAGTACTACCTTTCTACCCGGGTCACTCCCTAAGTAGGTAGGTACCTAGGTACACTGCGGAAACGGGGCACTCACTGACTGCGGCACTGCGGCACTGCGGCGCGGCGGCACCATCCATACAAAGCACAAGTAACCTACCTACCCCTGCACCCTGCCTTGCCTGCGTAATGCTGGCAACACGCTCTCGCTCTCCAAATGTGACCGTCTCCATGGCGCAGCTGTCCTCTTCTCCAAGACGATGACCACCCTTATTACACAATAGATGACAGGCCATCAGCAATTCTTCCCTTGACTCGAGACCCATGGTCAGTTTAACAAGCTGACGACGGCTTCACCTCTGTATGATGTTGTTGACACAGCAGTCCTTTCAGCCTTGAATTCCAGCCAGATACAAGCATTCCGGACAGCCCCTCGGACCGATACGGTTTCTAATTCCAGATTCCAGATTCCAGATTCCAGATTCGCCCAGATCTGTCACGCAACTGATCAGCAACCCAACCCCCCACAACGTCTGTGCAGCTGCTTGAGGATGATCGCGTCTAGCTCCAGCCTAGACACACCCACATGAACGCTAAGAGCCCAAGTCAATCAACGACCCACGTCCAGAGATAGACCCTCTCTCCTCCTCCGCTTGCCACCTATATCAGGCAGACCCTCTCAAGGGAAACGCTGATCCACACCCGGCATGCCTCCTTCAAACCCATACCATCCAAAAGAGCCTCCAGATTCGCCTACCGAAGACAGCGACTCCGACCTCGACATCGACCTGCAAGAGCTCGACCCCTTACCCGCCGATGAGCCTCGCAACAAGTCGGGGCTGCTAGGACACGACCGAGAAGCTGCTGACCAGAGGGCCCCTAGGATCGCCCTGCGCAATCTTCGTATGGGTAGTCTTCGCCGGAAGGGCAAGTCGACCAGAGGCTACACTGGGCTCGGTGGAGGGAGGGACGATGGCATAGACGACGCCGAGGCCCTGCTGGGAGACGGCGACAGGGATGGCAACTCGAGTAGTCGAGAGAACTCCGGCGAGGATGCCCCTTTCCTACGCGAGCACGATACCCGGTCCAAACGCGCCCACGGCCATAAGAGGGAGGCGAGCTTCTCGGGCAGACTGCGGTTGCCAAGCTTCTTGTCTTCGAGTGGTGCCGAGCGACACAAGGACGACGATGGGGACAAGGACGAGGACGATCCATCTGCATCGAGGCTCGTGGCCGTCGGTTCCATCCAGTCAACCCGCTTCCCACCGAACCTCATCTCGAATGCGAAATACACCGCCATCACATTCCTTCCCATAACCCTCTACAACGAGTTCTCCTTCTTCTTCAACATGTACTTTCTGCTCGTGGCCCTTTCACAAGCAATACCCGCCCTGAGGATTGGATACCTATCCACTTACATCGGCCCCCTGGCCTTTGTCCTCATGATCACCATGGGCAAGGAGGCGTATGACGATGTGGGGAGGAGACGGAGAGATAACGAGGCGAATTCGGAACCTTACACGGTGATAGCATTCGACGAACCGGGTCGATTGCCCACGGGCGGCCGCGCGAGGAAACCACTCAAGTCTGACAGTATGCGGAAGGGGCGCAAGGGGAAAATACCTGAGAGGGACAGACTGTCAGATATCCAAGAAGAGGAGGAGCAGGCTGAGAGTGATGGTGTGCGGAAGGTTCCCTCATCACAGATCCACGAGATCAGCAAAAAGTCCCGAGATCTCAAGGTTGGTGATGTGTTGAAGCTTGAAAAGGGTCTACGAGTGCCTGCAGATGTGGTCATCCTGAAGTGCTTCTCCCCAGAGAGCCATATACAACCAGTTGTGGAGCCTGTTTCCCAGAAGCAGCCCAACTTACTAGAAGATATCGACGAAGCTGGAGAGGGTAGCTCAGAGCCCAATATGGCCAACGATGCGGAACAAAGCTCGGGTGCTGCAGGAGAGACATTCATCAGGACAGATCAGCTGGATGGCGAGACTGATTGGAAGTTACGATTGGCATCGCCACTATCTCAGGGACTGGATACTGCGGAACTGGTTCGCTTACGAGTCACAGGTGGCAAGCCAGACAAGAAGGTCAATGAGTTTGTCGGCACTCTTGAGCTCCTGCCATCGAGGCAGGAGGCTATGAGCAACACTGAAGGCGTGCAGAGCGACGGCAACATGGCCAGCTCTGCACCCTTGTCTATCGACAACACTGCATGGGCAAACACAATCATTGCATCCAACGCAGTCACCCTGGCTGTGATTATCTACACCGGGCCCCAGACAAGATCAGCTCTCTCCACAGCTCCGTCGAGGACAAAGATTGGTCTTCTGGAGTTTGAGATCAACTCTTTGACCAAGATCCTTTGCGCTCTGACTCTTGGGCTCTCGATTATCCTTGTCGCTCTGGAGGGATTCGAGAACGTGCCAGGCAATGTTTGGTATGTCAAGATCATGCGGTTCCTGGTACTGTTCTCGACCATCGTCCCTATCAGTCTGCGCGTGAACCTCGACTTGGGCAAGAGCGTATACTCTTGGTTCATCCAACGTGATCCTGGAATCCCTGGCGCTGTGGTTCGGACAAGCACTATTCCGGAAGATTTGGGTCGCATCGAGTACCTGCTCAGCGACAAGACTGGTACCCTCACACAGAACGAAATGGAGATGAAGAAGATCCACGTTGGCACGGTTTCTTACGCGAACGAGGCCATGGATGAGGTCTCGGCCTACGTGAAGCAGGGATTCCAGGTCCCTCCATCAACAGACCCGTCTACAAGTGTCACACTCATCACACCCTCTTCAAACTTCGCCGCGACCGCGAACGTTGGGGCCACCCGCACGCGTCGCGAAATTGGTACAAGAGTGCGCGATGTTGTGTTGGCACTGGCACTATGCCACAATGTCACTCCAACGACCGAGGAGGAGGATGGCAAGGTGGTCACCGCGTACCAGGCCTCATCCCCTGACGAAATTGCCATTGTCCGATGGACGGAGGCCGTCGGTCTGCGGTTGGCTCACCGTGATCGCAAGAGCATGGTGCTAGAGTCGTCCGAGACGGGCAGACCAGTTGTCCAAGTTCGCATACTGGAGGTCTTCCCTTTCACATCCGACGGCAAGAGAATGGGTATCATTGTCCAATTCTTCGAGCGCTCGGGCATTTTGCCGGGGCTATCCGATGGCGAGATCTGGTTCTACCAGAAGGGTGCCGATACAGTGATGGGCTCCATTGTGGCTTCGAACGACTGGCTGGATGAAGAAACGGCCAACATGGCGCGCGAAGGCCTGCGAACTCTCGTGGTGGGCAGGAAACGCATGTCTCCCGCCGAATACCAGGAGTTCAAGGCCAAGTACTCTGAGGCATCACTTGCTATCAGCGGCCGTGACACGGGGATGCAAAAGGTCGTCTCGCAGTACCTGGAGCATGACCTGGAGCTTCTCGGAGTGACTGGTGTCGAAGACAAGCTGCAAAAAGACGTCAAGCCGTCGCTTGAACTTCTGCGGAATGCCGGCATCAAGATCTGGATGTTGACTGGTGACAAGGTGGAGACTGCTCGCTGTGTCGCAGTGAGTTCCAAGCTGGTCGCCCGCGGCCAGTACATCTACACCGTCGCCAAAATGAAGAGGAAGGACCAAGCACAAGATCACCTCGACTTTCTTAAGAGCAAAGTCGACTCATGTCTACTCATCGACGGCGAGAGTCTAGCCCTCCTTCTAACGCACTATCGCACCGAATTCATCTCCGTGGCCGTCAAGCTGCCCACCGTCGTCGCCTGCCGCTGCTCGCCCACGCAAAAAGCCGAAATCGCCAAGCTCATCAAGGACTTCACCAAAAAGCGCGTCTGCTGCATCGGCGATGGCGGCAACGACGTGTCCATGATCCAAGCCGCGGACGTGGGCGTCGGCATCGTCGGCAAGGAAGGTCGCCAGGCCTCGCTAGCCGCCGACTTCTCCATCGAGCAGTTCTTCCACCTGACCAAGCTCCTGGTGTGGCACGGGCGCAACAGCTACAAGCGCAGCGCTAAGCTCGCGCAGTTTGTGATACACCGCGGGCTGATCATTGCGGTTTGCCAAACCATGTACAGCATCGCCATCAAGTTCGAGCCCGAGGGCCTGTACAAGGACTGGTTGCTCGTGGGCTACGCGACGGTCTACACGGCCGCGCCGGTCTTCTCACTTACGCTGGACAAGGACGTCGACGAGGAGCTGGCGAACCTGTACCCCGAGCTGTACAAGGAGCTCACCGAGGGCAGGTCACTGTCGTATCGGACGTTCTTTGTGTGGGTTTTCGTGAGTATCTACCAGGGCAGCATGATCCAGGGCCTGTCGCAACTTCTCACAGAGGTCGACGGCCCGAGGATGGTCGCGGTCAGCTTCACGGTGTTGGTGCTGAATGAGCTGCTCATGGTGGCGATGGAGATCACCACGTGGCACTACGTCAACATCATTTCCATCGTGGGGACGTTCTTGATGTATGTCGGGTCGATTCCGTTCCTGGGCGGGTACTTTGATCTGGCTTTTCTTCTTACGTGGTAAGCAAACATGCTCTTGTTTCTCTTTTCCTTGACGATCAAAGCTGACAAGATATAGGGGCTTCTACTGGCGTGTCCTGGCCATTGGCGCCGTCTCGCTCATCCCGCCGTATGCTGTGAAACTGATTAGGAGGACGATGAAGCCGCCTTCTTACCGGAAGGTTCAGGGGATCTGAAGGCATGAGTGCGTCAAAGGAAGAGGATTGTCTGAATAGTTTACTTTGTTGATGGGTCGGTGGGAATGCATAGCTGGGCGTTTAGAGCGAGCGTTGGGTGTTTCGAGAGGGGTTATATTGATATCTTCCAATGAGACTGCGGGTGAAGTCTTGAGTATACGATGCTACATGCAAGTGCACCTTGGGAGATTTTCTATGCCATATGTCCTAAGCCCGATTCCTGGAGATGATGTCGGTTCTTCTCAGTTCAAGCGATTCCCGGCTTCGTCTCTACTGCTTGAGAACGAGCCAGTTCTTCCAGGTGTCGGGGTCCTTCTTCATCAACTCCGCGACCACACCTCCCACAGGACCTTGCCGCTCCGCACCATCAGCCCACACTTTGGGCCCAACGAAGGCACTCACAAAACCATCCGGGCCAGATATCATGAGCAGGTTCTTCCCCGATCCGCCCTCCCCGGTACACGTGCATTTTCTCTGCGTAGCCTCGGCATTGTCGACATCCTGGCCCCCAATCGAGAGGTCAGACTCTTCCGTGCTGTACTCCAGCTGTCGCTGCGAGTGGAAGTGGCAAGACGGCGAGGACGGAGCCTGGAGTTGCCCAGGCATGTTCACGGCGTCCTCGATATCCCGAGCATTGAACATGCTGCCTTCCTCCTCGACCGCGCATCTGACCTCCAGCTTCCTCCCCTGCCGCTCATACGCAGCCTGCAACTCCCTCAGCTGCCTCACGACCGCGCTCGGCTCCTCCTCCCCCCCCACATGCCTGCCGGCCACCGTCGTCGTCCGCCGCTTGCTCGAGAAGAACCACCCGCTCTCCTCTCTCGTCACGCGAGGACACCCGGCACAATCCACCCCGGACCGGCTCGCCCACAAGATCTCCACCTCCACCCGCCGTCGTAGCGCCGGACGTAAAACCGCAGCTGGGACGCGCTCTCCCCGGTCAGGGGCGCGGGCGGCAACGGCGTATAGTTCCGCGCGATCTGCAGCTGCGGCTGCTTCACCTCGACGGACCACAGGCCGTGGCGCCAGGCGTCGGCCAGGATGGCGGTGTTGGCGGGGAGGTGGCCCGGTGGCGGCTGGATGGTGAGGAGGAAGGCGGTGGGGGAGACGGGGACGTTGGAGAGGACGGTGTAGGGGGTGAAGCGCTCCTGGTTGAGGACGGTGCGGGATCGGGACTCGGCACGCTGCTGCTGCTGCTGCAGGTGGTGCAAGGCGGCGAGGGTGAGGGAGAGCGCGGCGAGGACGTAGATGAGGCGGCGCCGGCGCCGGGTGGGTGCCCGGCGGGTGCTACTGCTGCTGGCCCGCGACGAGAAGGGCTGTGCAGCGATTGTCCGCGGGGTGGTCGGGTGTGGTGCGATGGTGGTCCTGCGGGTGGCAGGCCTCATAGGCCATGTGGTGCTCGTTTCCTTGCTGCCTCTACCTCCTTGCAGGCTTTGGGGGCAAGTGCTGCTGTCGCGGGCTGTCGAAGGAAGCCGTCGCGATTGGAGGCATGGCGCGGCGTTCGCTCTCCAACGCGTCGCGGCCAGCCTGAGCAGGCCCCGACCTTCCATCGACGGATCAGAAGGGTTTCTGGCTGCTTTGACACCAAAATTTGAGAACAGAGGTTCTGCTGTGTGGTTGTGGTGAGAGATAGGTTAAGGGCCGCGAACAGCAGGAAAGAAAAGGCTGAGATTCTGGTGGGCACGTGCGTGTCATTGACTTCAAGGCTCGGCGCAACCAAACCACCCGACAATCCAATTTCACTGCTACGAAACAAGACAAAACGCCTTTGGACTCGTTTCTTCGTTTGTGAATTTACATTTGAAGTTCGAGCTGTTAAGGTCTCGAATATTTGAGTTTTCTGTAGTCACGTCGGACAGATTCCGCACATGGATCTTGACTTGAAGTGGATGAGTGGTGTATATAAAATTTGACCAACGATCCTCAAAAACTAGCACTATAACCTCAGGATCTGTCTATCCGGCCTAATTCCGCCTCTAAACATATCCGCGATCACGTTGCCTTTTATAATCGTCTCCTGCACAATCCCCTGGACATGCTTCGGCTCAACACGACCGTACCAGATGCCATGCCCAGCCAACGGATGCCTCTTCCCATCGCCCCCTTTCATGGACAGAGGCAGGTAGATGATAACATTGCCCGCGAACTTGTGTCCTCCGATGTGAGAGATCAGTCCCACTCGCGCCGTCACGGCCGGCTTCTCTATCGAGCCAGCTATGGCCGCAACACCCTCATCAGGGTCCATCTTCACCGGCCCACGCAGAACGTCCACACCCTGTCCCGGAAGCTGAGCCTCAAATTCATCTCTAAGCACAGGTCCCATCACCCCGCAACGCATGTCGCGACCACCGTGGCCGCATATCAGTACCAGAACATCGTCCACGTCCCTCACGCCGTGGAGGAGCCGCTGATACACCGGTTTCCGGGTCAGTCTGTCGCGATGGATCGGCGACAGACCGTCATGCATGGCATGGAGCTTCTCTGGCAACAGGTACCCCTTCGCCAACGCCTCGACGCTGTCAAACGAGACCCTGGGAAGAAAGGGAATGTACTTGAAGCTAGGCAGCAAGTACGCCGAAGTGTTCTGAAGCTCGGTCCTCTTCGGCACCCAGGACGGAAAGGACGAGTTCAACACCGAGATGTTGTGAAAGGGCTGCGGATCGCAAACACGCACTTACCGTCAGCTTTTTGATCCGTACTCACCTGGAACACACGGTTTGTTTGGAAACGATGCGTGGTGTCTCACTCACGTCAGAATAGACGCCTCCGCGACCAAACAGCTCCTTGAGATCCGCGGCCAGGTTGTCACCGCTGTGGTCCTCCTCTATGCGCGACGGCCAGTCGTCCTTGCCCGTGCATATGAGCACCTGCTCTGCGTAGGACGAGATCAGCCCGTTAAGCTTGCCCTTCCCGTCTATGGGCAGGCCCTCGGGCATCGCGGGCGTGGCCGCGCAGTCGCATGTCGGCGACGGACATGTCGGAACCACCGGGAACGGTGGAGGTTGTGCGCCGGCGCTGTACGACCTCGACAACGAGAAGGCGCTGTTTCGTTTACTTGCACGCAGTAGGTATGAAGGAAATCTCGACAACATGGCGTGTCCCAAGTCTTTGAGAGGAGCCTGCTGGTTGTTGATGTTGCAGGTGAGGATGGAAGTGAGTTGGAGTGACGTCGAGGAATCCTGGAAAATGTCCACTGTGAGGAGGGTTAGGGTTCTCATCTGCACATTAATTTGAAGCGGCTCTGCAGATCAGATACGTCGACTGTCATGGAAACGGACGAAGTTTTGCAGAGGGTGAAGGAGTCAGAGAATTACCTGGATTCATCAAAGAAGCCGCAGGACTTCATCTATAGCCTGAAAAAAAAAGCAATTTTGAGAGGGAATAGAATAGATAGATTTCATACGAGCGCTCGCGAGAGTTCTGTCGCTCCGAGACAAGTATACAATTTACAGATGAATAAAAAAAAATCACCCTTCTAGCAAGTCTCCAGCATTGTTAGGCCACTCATCTTTGGAATAGGGGATCTTCTTAATACGTATGCTGGAAAAGACAACGATTATGTCGCAAACCATTGAGCAAACTCTGGAGAATGCCGTGTATAGACAGACATACCTGACGAGAATTAAGAGACTCTTCATAGGGGCTTCGGTCACCCTTAAGGAGAAATACTGATGGTTTTGTATGAAATAGGGTTGATATATATAAGGGTACACCGCCAGACTGTCCCTTTGCTAATAACAGGTTAATTAATTGAATCTCGCTACCTAAATAACTCTCTAAATATTGAACTTGTTTTCTCTTTAGACATTAGACCGTTCTTATTGTCAGTGATAGCTGGAGTGGTCTCATGGCCTGATCTACTGCCCTCTCAAGTGTGATTTATTATGATTCGTGCGTAGCCCAAACGTTTGGACGAGTTTTCAACCCACGTTAGGTAGGCACTGTGGCAGCTGACCCGTCATCTGATGGTATCCTTTTCACTGACAACTGATCTGGATTTAGGCTATACACTGCCCGCCCAAGAATTACATGCACCCGATATCAGACAGCCTCAAACTCTTCCGAGCAAGAATCTCCCAGGCCAACAAACGCAATTGAGATTTCGTCTTGGCTGCATCCCAGACGGTCGGACACCAAACAACAAAACAACAGCAAACCACTATAACTGAATACATGTCCTCAAGAAGATGCAGGCCCAGGTAGGGTCATCTATAGTTGGTTAATCTTTAGCAATCAAGCCAGGCCTTAAAATGGAAGTCCAAATAAAAGATACACAAGCGTCCCTCAGAATATGATCAAGGAGAGCCCAACCGGAAGAACAAGAAGCAATAGTGAAATGGTACAGAAGACAAATACATCTAGCTTTGATACCCCCAAGTCATGTGCATTCTCCATTGTTGCATGTGTCTTGGAATCACCAGCAGGATCGCATCTCTTCATTATACATTAACGGTACGATTAAACTATGCCCGCCCTGTGATGCAGCGACTACCTATGTCGAACTGGCAGTGCGCGCCCTCGCTATGTTTCCCAGCGTCTTTTTGATCAAATACCAGAGCCCCTCATGCTGAGAGCTTAAACGTCCTGGTGTTGACGTCTCAATCGACGGAGCAGGCGATCTTATACGAACCCAACCCGGCGTACGCTCCCTCCGGTGCAGTGTAGTTGTAGCAAGTGCCCACGGCAGGGAGCACGATCTCACCCGCCGAACAGTCCGAATCAGCGAACGCGTAGACTGGTTTTTTCTTTCAGTCCTTGATATTTCCCATTTTGATGTGCTGAGTACCTACCATTACAAGCAATGTCTTCGCCGACGGCCAGATTCTCCACCGTGATGGACTCCGCAGTTATATCGCTGGGAAACTGGAAGCAGATGTTGAGATCGAATAGCTCGAAAGTATATTCGCCTTGGTTGTCCGTCGGACCCGGGCAGCCTGGAGCTCCCCATGTTCGGAAATTGGCGAGGTGAGCATTGGTGATCGTATTCTGACGAGGAATGCTGGCAGCAATGCTACTGTATACTAGGGTACTCATGGGAAATACGAGGCTTGAGATCTGCATTTCAATTTGACTGTGTGAAAAGAGATGTATAGATTATAATGATGACATCGGAAAGAATAGCAATGAAATGGGCTAGGACTGCATTATATGGCGACGTCGGGCTTCATTTGGAATGTGTCGGAGGATGAGAGCGGACGACACCAATATTATGGATGTTCTATCATAGGTAATTGGTATTTTTTACGGCTAGAATCCAAGCAGGCGAAATTCCAACGCTCATCATGACCTCATGGCTTGCGTCTGAATACGAGATCATCAGTTAGTAAACCCCACCTGGGCACTCACGAAATTCCCCAGTGCCACTTTCCAAGTGCTCTGTACCTGCCTAGTTCTCACTGGCAGCCCGCCTTTTGTTTTCGATTACGAAGAGGGAGAAAATATGAGATCGGCATTCACCCGTACATCCCGTTCTGCGGTGGAACAGCCAACCGCACCCGCCATACCTACAGACGCGGAACTGTGCTCAAGCGTAACAAGAATGTACAGTAAATGTTCGTGATCACTTCATCGTTGGTGAGTCCACCGCCCTCGTGCCAGATCGTAACACCATGGATTCGAGAAACTCGGGACGCCTGCAGGTGGACGATGACGGACTGCCCTGGTGACCTCGGGATGAGCCCACCAAGCTCATCAACGTGGTAAGTACCTAGTACGACAGAAATCTTGCTTATTAGGTAGCCGCTGCTGCTCGCCGTGACCGATATGCAGCGCAACAAGTAGGTGCGAAAAGGAAGGTAATACGAGGCCATGCGGTAGCTGACCATGCGATGGATCTGGTTCGCAAAATGTCGGTTCGCAAATGAGACACCCTGGGAGGTGTTTTACTGAATACTACGGCAGAGCAAATCGAATAGAACTATGACAAGTATACTGGTACGTATACAGCTTGGCTGTCCTGCCAGTTCGCTACACCATCCGTACCTAGGTAGTTATCGTTGAGCATCTGTAGGAGGACAATGACACACCCGGCCCCTCAATTGATTCCGTTTCATTGCATTTACTGTACTCTGCGGTTGATATAATATATAGTAAAAGGCACCAACGAAAGAGACAGTCCAACGGGCGGTACTGATGCAGGCAGTAGGAAAGAGTTGAGATCCTAAGCCCACTCACTACTCGTCCATTTGAGACGACCAGGTGCGACCATTCTGGCTGCGCTGTCTAACGATCCACAGCTTTCCCAACCCATTCCAACGAAAAAAATATGCATCAGAGTCCGAGAACGTTTTAGCGAGGCTCTTCGTAAGGTGCACTGAGATGTGGGGGACTGCGGTTCCCTGGATGCCATGCACTGGAGGCGAATGGTTAAGAGGACTGGTCAGAAGATTCGACAGGCCGGGTCTGTATCAGGAGGGACATTGGGTGTTTTCTGCACCGATTTCAATGAATATTGATGGATCTACAACAGTGACTGGCTCGAGATACCATTACATGCCTTCAGGGATGCGGTCATCACCCCTTCCCATGGCCGCCTCGCTGCCTGGGTCTGCGAGGGGTTGCTGTTGTTGGGGTCCTTACGCTCGAGCTGGAGCCCTCCAGCCTGATACTGTCAAGGCACACCGAGTATAGTTGTGGGAGATATGGGAGATATCACATGCTACGTTATTTTCCCGGAGTCCTCCGCTCGTCTTTCTTAGGAGGCATGCAGCCTCATTGTGGAAGTGTAGAGGCCTTGCACACGGCTCTGTGTTCTCCTGCGATACCTCATGCCCAAGAGTTGTGCACATCTGCGAGAAGACTAAAGAAAGACTGCAGCCACCTGATCTGTGCGACAAGACAGGTAACCAAAGCACAAGTTCTTGCATTCTTAGAAAAGGTTCGTTCGGGTCGACTCAGGTAATGCAGAATCCGTTCGCACGCCAGGCTCGTCCTGCACTATTCTAGGTGGTTCGCCCACCTCGAATCCAGAATTCTCGAACTCAAACACTCAGACCTTTCCGGCTCCGGCTGTGGCTCCCACCGGGGTAAGTCTGCCATCAATGAGGTGCAACAAACATCAATTGATACCCAGCGAGTTCAACCATGAAGCTTTGCCCATGAGAATCATCACCATCAAACTCCCGAATCACCTGCTCGCCACGGGTTTCGCCTCGTTCATGCGACTTTCACATTGGCAATTCCAGATGGATAGGGAGTGCCTTATCCAGGACGGCGACACTGTACTGCTCAAGTTCCGCAAGGATCTGGTGACGTACTCCTTCGTTGAGAATGAAAATTTGGGCCTGGTTCGCGGCTTCTTGGACCAAAATACTGGGAAGAGCTTCCAGACCAACTCCAGCATCTGGCATTGCTACCAATCCTTCTCCACACACGACCCCATTATCAAGTTGACATCGGTTGATTGAGACTTCCAACAGGCTCGGAGCCGCAACACTGCCCGAGCAGTCATACAGCGTGCGATTGCGACAATCTTGGTGATTTCCCATCGTCCATTCGGGCTCAGAGGTCGTGGGCCGCGAGGGAATTGATAGATGAGTGACCAGATGCGTTCCGTCTGCTTCAATCCAAGCGTATCCAACGAGTCTTGCTTGCGTTCGATGCAGGATAACTCGACGACTCGGTGTCTAACGATCTTCCGAATCCTAGTAGGAGAAACTCGTCACTGTGTTCTCTGTTGTCCCCGGATCCCCCCCCCCCCTTCGTTTTGTTCTCTCACAGAGCCTTGAGAACCAACTCTATCACGTCGAAGAAGCCCTCTCGGCTCTCAGAGTCGAACTTCCGCAAGCCCAGGCCAAGTACCAATGTCCTCCGATCATCGGGGTTCCTCAGGGCAAGGTGGCTGGCGATCTGCGCGGCGTACAGCTGGCCCACAGTCTCTCTATCTTGGCCTCCGCCACCAACGAGGGTTTTCGGCTCCAAGTGGACTGACGGAAGTAGTGACAGTTCAGCGCGAGGGAGTGACATTTCCACGAGAGCGGGGGACGGTGCTGAGAGGGGTACGGAGACCTGGAAGCCGTGTTAATTTATAGTTTTCCATGTTGGATGAAATCAAAGCGTACCCATTGGGCTAGCCTTCCGTCCTGTGAGATTGTGATGACGACCTTGTCCGCGAAGCTGATGCATGAGACCTCCGTGGGGATGCCGTTGACCTCTCCGTTTGCTTGTCGCGATGGCGCTGGGAAGGGCTCTTCGTTGACACCCGTTGACGCCATTGTGTTTGCTCAAAGAAAGAATGGAAAAGGTTGAAGTGTGAGACTATGTCGGAGTGGTCGTGGTATAAGACTAAAAATCGGTGAAAGTTGATGAACGCCCGCCGACAGTGGATCCCTGCCAATAGCCCCACCTTGTAGCCGCATGTAAATGTAGGTACCCTAGGCGTACTTTCAACACGGCGCAACATACGCAGCTGGTAGTATAAACCTGCAGGCTTCAAGGAACAATTTTCTCAGGGTAAGTTATTTTTGATGTTGCGCAAGGAAAGATTCGCGTGAAGTCTAGGACGGTGTAACGCTTGCAAACCTATGGAAGAATTGAGCAGGAGAAGGTCCCCGGTACATCCTATCGATAAGACTCGGGTCCACTTAAAAGTTGAGATCTCATCCGCCGCGCTCAGTCTAGTTTTCATCTCCATTTTCATCCAGACACCTGCAACAGACAAATCGAGATATCATCCCGCAACCTACACGAGTCTATCCCACACCAGACTGCCCCTCGTAACAACCATGACCAAGTTCGTACCCCGTCAGAGGAAACAAAAACATCGCAACCTCGCCCGTAACCAACAGCGCCAACAGAATGGCGGCACGGCGCAGGAAGACCTCTCCAATGCCCAGGAGATTCTCCCCGAGCACGTCCGGGAGAAGGAAGAGCGCAAAGCCCTGATGCGCGAGGAGCTGAAGAATCAGGGCATCAAGTTCAGCGGAAAGAAGGCGAAGCGACTCGATAAGTACATCGAGAACAAGCTCAAGAAAGACGAAACCCGCGAATTGTTGGCCAAGCTGGCCGAGACTCAGGTCGACACCAGCCTGTTTGCGAGCAGTCGGTCTCTGGGCCACAACCGAGAGACGAAACGGGAATCTTTGATCCGGGCGATGAGGGAGCGGAAGGCGGGCATCAACACGGAGGAGAACGAGAAGATCCTGTTCGAGGAGCGGCAACCTGTCCCGGTGGACTCATCGGACGATTCGGAGCGTGACGAAGTGTCGGAGACAGCACCACCTGTGAAGGCGAGCCCGAAAACAAGTACCGGTACAGAGCAGGTCCAGGAGACAAACCCGGAGAGGTCGGTCTCCATTGGCCCGGTATCTGTCGGATCAGGTCTCAAGCGCCCGCTCGACCTCGGCCAGGATGGTCGCCCAAAGCTTGCGAAACGGCAGAAGCGAGGAGGTGTCAAGACCAAGATATCCCTTGTCCAACCGGAGTCGGTGATAATGGATGTCGATGAATCCGAGGCCGAGTGGGGTGGCATCAGTTCGGATGTTGACGAGGCGGAGGCAGGCCACGACGATAGTGCCTCTGAAGACGAGAGCGATGATGAGGGCTCTGAAGAGGAATCAGAAGCTGCATCAGATTCAAGCGACGGCGGCGAGGACGACAGTGACGAAGAATCGTCAGGCGAGGAAGAATCCGAGGACGACTCAGACAGCGAGAGCACACGAAAACCTCGAATCTCAGCATTCAAGGCCTGGGCTCATCAGCAGCGGAACCAGGCTCTGGGGTACGACCCTGTGGATCCCGGAGATCAGATCCTACAGATACCAAAGCCAGCAAATTTTACCCCGCGCCCTCTCGAGCAAGATCCGCTTCCGGCTGAGTTGCAGCCCACGAAAGACACAGACAGGAAAGCGTACAGCGTCGCTGTATCACGACCTGATGATATCCAGGAAGCCCGTTTGAAGCTTCCTGTCGTGGCGGAGGAGCAGAAGATCATGGAGGCTATTCACAACAACGACATTGTGGTTGTATGTGGTGCCACAGGATCCGGTAAAACCACGCAGGTGCCACAGTTTCTTTTTGAAGCGGGATATGGGTCCCCCTGTGGCCCAACGCCAGGCCTGATTGGTATCACTCAGCCTCGAAGAGTGGCAGCTGTGAGCATGTCAAATCGTGTTGGTCAGGAGCTCGGCAACCATTCCAGCAAGGTGGCATATCAAATTCGATTCGAAGGCACTGTGAAACCTGACACGGCTGTCAAATTCATGACCGATGGTGTGTTGCTGCGAGAGGTGGCGCAAGACATCACGCTGAAGAAATACTCGGCCATCATCGTGGACGAGGCTCACGAGCGAAGTGTCAACACTGACATTCTGGTTGGAATGTTAAGCAGAGTCGTCAAATTGCGCAGTGATCTGTCCAAGGAAGATCCAACGATGCGACCACTGAAGCTGATCATCATGTCTGCCACTCTACGGATAGAAGACATGACCCAGAACCCCAAGTTGTTCAAAACTCCACCTCCCGTGTTAGAAGTCGAGGGTAGGCAATACCCAGTCACGGTTCACTTCTCCAGAAGGACGCAGGCCGACTACGTCGAAGAGGCGTTCAAGAAAATCAGCCGAGGGCATAAGAAGCTCCCGCCAGGAGCCATCCTTGTCTTCATGACGGGCCAAAATGAGATCATGCAGCTCAGCAATAAACTAAAAAAGGCCTTCACGGGCATGGATTCGGCTAATGGCCTGAAGGTTAGAATACCGGCGAGTGAGGCACCAATGGAAGCTGAAGACATCGACTTTGGCGATGTGGATGACCGCGGTATTGATGACTATGATGATGGTGTGTCTGATGATGAGGCAGAGGACGACGAGGAAGAGTTTAATATTCCTGAAGAGGAGGGAGAAGCGGGGACAGGCCCATCTAAGATGCACATTCTGCCACTCTACTCACTTCTGCCGACCAAGGAGCAGATGCGTGTCTTTGAACCGCCTCCAGAAGGATCGCGTCTGGTCATTTTGGCCACAAACGTGGCTGAGACCAGTCTTACAATTCCAGGCATACGATACGTCTTTGACTGCGGCAGATCCAAAGAGAGGAGATACGACCGAATCACCGGCGTGCAAAGCTTCGAGGTGGGATGGATCAGCAAGGCCAGTGCGAGCCAGAGATCCGGTCGTGCGGGTCGTACAGGGCCTGGCCACTGCTACAGACTCTACTCCTCGGCGGTGTACGAGAGGGACTTCCAGGAGTTCTCTGAACCAGAGCTGCTGCGAATGCCCATCGAGGGGGTGGTTCTACAGCTCAAGGCCATGAACTTGCAGCACGTGGTGAACTTCCCGTTCCCGACGCCTCCGGACCGGCAAAGTCTTGTCAAAGCAGAGAGGTTATTGACATATCTGTCTGCGATCAAGGAGGGTGGACAGGTGTCGCCAGTCGGAAAAACCATGTCCATCTTTCCTTTGTCGCCACGGTTTGCCCGCATCTTGCTCGTGGGTCATCTGCACGAGTGTCTTCCCTATACTATCGCCATGGTATCTGGTCTGTCGGCAGCCGAAGTCTTCCTGCAAGAAGCCCAAGCAATACCACAACTGGCTGCGAAGGAAAATGAGGATGGCGAACAAGTCATCCGCACAAACGCGGACGTCATTGCCGAAAATCACCAAGCTAATGTCCGGCGCGCATACAACGCAGTTCACAAAGACTTCTGCTCCTTAGACGACAAGTCCGACGCAATGAAGCTGCTCCAAGTGGTTGGCGAGTTCGCTCACGAGCCAACCGAGGCATGGTGCGAGTCGCATTTCGTTCGGTACAAGGTCCTCAAGGAAATACAACAACTCCGCCAGCAAATCACCCAGCTCCTACGCACCAACATCCCCGCCTTCGCCGGTCTCGCCTTCGAAGACAAGCTCGGCCGACCGAGTGACAAACAAGTTACCGCGCTGAAACAGATGGCTGCAGCAGGCTTCATCGATCAAGTGGCCATCCGCGCGGACAAAGCCCCAACGCCCCTCGAGACGGGCCAACGCAAGCCGCGACGCGCCATCGACGTGCCTTACCTGCCCCTGATACCCCTCGATGTGCCATCGGACGCAGACCCGCTCGAGCGCGCCGTGTTTATCCACCCAGCTTCCCCGCTTGCGCATCTCAGCCCGGCCGAGTGCCCCGACTACATCGTGTATGCATATCTGCAGCGGGGCCAGCCCGGTGGTGCACAGGGTGAGAGGAAGGCTAAGACGCGGATGCATGCTGTGACGGATGTTACGGGCGGGCAGATCGCGGCGCTGGCGAAGGGGACGCCGTTGATCAGCTATGGGAAGCCGATTAAGGAGGTGGCGACTAGGGAGGGTGGGAAGGTCAGGGAGGTGTGGTGTGTGCCGTATTTGCGAGCAGAGGGTACGGGAGGTATGGGGTGGCCATTGCCGGCGAGGAAGATCACCCAGAGGAGGGTTACTGGGAAGGGTTGGGTGGTTGAGTAGAGGACTAGCCTAGAGGTTCGTCCTTTGGACGATAGCCAATTATCCTGCATTTGAGTGTCCCATAATATATTGGTCCAGATCCGGGTACCTATCTGGTGGTGAATTGTAGCAGTCGAATGTCCGACTACTCGTCTTTGGTTCCCAAGAGTGAAAACGGGCAACTAGAGTGAAATTCAGCCTAACAGCTGTAAGGTGAAATTTGTATGCCAATCAGATATGCTCTCTGTAGCGATATACTCCGTTGTTGCATGCCGCTAAACCCCCCTGACTCGAGTCCTGCAACGCGTTGGAGGAGGGGGTCTTGGGTGGAGCGAGGGTTGGGAGCAGGGTTAGGGTTATTGAGGAATTAGACCCGTGAATACAGATGATGAATCGCAACCATCGGCAAATTTCAATTACTATTACTGAATTACAACAGTTCCGTATATAAATTTTCCAAGAGTGCCGTTGGACGATTCTAGGCCGGCACGAGTATTCCATTTGACAGATTTGGCTTTGTCTCTTCGTCGAGAGATACTATGTACATGGATGGACAGGGATGAGAAGGAAAAAGGGGTGGCGGGTAAGGGACGCGACCTCACGTGGTGACTCCGCTTTGCCCGCAGCCTCCAACTTCATGCCGACACCTCATTTCTTCCTCTCCTCTTCAACATCTGTCGAGCGCTACAACTCAACGTCAACCACAACCACAACCACCCTCAAAAATCCCAACGGTCAGTTCAAAGGTGTCCTTCATCTCCAAGGACAGCCGCGCCACCCGCCCGACCCGACAAGCAATGCACGCGTTATACGTCACCGAGGCCGAGAAATGCCGACTCCTACCCTCTGTCCACGGGCAGAGGAAGGACCGGGGCCTCGGTGGAGAACAAGACAACAAGCGACTGTCCGCGCCGCATGACTGCAAGCTCTGCCGCTGTTGACAGGATTCGCCGCGCCACCGCGTGTATGACATACTGCTCTGCCGCTGGCTGGTGAACAGCTTGCTTGACTCTCCGAAACGGCGATACCTGTGCCTTGCTCGTCTTGTTGCGCTGTGGTGGTGGGGACTACTCCGGCTTATGATTTGTCTCGCAACGTGCCGTTCCGTATCAGCGCATCGGCTTGGAGTCAAGGCTGCTCTGCTTCGCAAAGCCTGGGTGGGCGGGATCCTGTCCATGACAAACTGTGGACAGGGGATATGTTTCGAGCTTCTGCTTTCTGCATGATGTTTGCTGTGTCGAGTCTCCTTGCTGATATGTAATAGGCTCCAAATGACGTCGCCCTCGGCCGACGATGCGTCGACGGCGTCCCTCGAACCAACACAATTCCATGCCATCCATGTATCAAAGGCTCCGGCCGTTGTCTCCTGGACGGACGACCAATGCCAATGCCAATGCCTGAGCCATGACCCTTTCGGGACCGATCACGTCACATTAGATATTCATTTCGATGCCAATTTCAACACCTCATTGTTCAAAATCATAGCCAACGTCGCATATAAAGGCAAACGAAACAAAACGAACATCTTCTTATTCATCTATCCCGAACGAATACGCAGTCTTACTGTGATTGACAACGACGAATCCGCGACAACCAGACTGGGAACGAGTGCATACTCTTTAGACTTCGTCTTGTCCACACCTCCGTCGCTCATTATCCCCAAGGGTGACTGGGTTCCCAAAAATGAAGTGGCCCAATCTACCCTTGCGTCGTTGGAGGCTCTATCTCTTAGGACCACCTTGCGTGTCGCCTTACCCTCCAGAACCCTAGCTAAGGATCGTCTGGTCGCGCTGTGCGAGAAGGCATCGTGCAGTGGGTGCTTGAAGACAATGTCAGATGCTGCCAATATTGCAAAGTTGTACGGTGGTCAAGGTGGTAGGATCGTCGAGCACGGAGAGACAGAGCCTGCCGCGCATAGTACAGCCGACCAAGGCAAGGCGACCGAGAACCCACCGTCATACGACGAGTCAGGCGACTCACCCCCTCCTCATCCCTCCCAGGTCAGGAAACGTCGCCGCCTCAACTCAGATGATAGCCCCGGGAGTGCAAGTCATGAGAAAATGTCACTAGAGGACATTTGCAGAACTGGCTTTGCTGAGATCGGACGTCGGTTTGACCGGATCGAAGATTCCCTGAGCGAACTGACTTCACGATTGGATCGTGTCGAGCAGCTCGTCCGAGAAAGCCATCCGGGTGAATCCACTGGAAAGGACGACCAGCGCTCCAGTAAGCTTGGCGAACGTATCGACGGTGTCGAAGAGCGAGTGACAGACGTGGAAAAGAAGCTCGAAGTTGGGCTTAGTGATCTTGCCAGAGATGTCGAGCATCAGATGTACGATGTCAGGCACGAGTTCAACGACACGATCTCTGTTCGTGTGGACGATGAGATGGGCGTTGCTCAGAGTGAGCTTGAGGATTTTGTCAAGGATGAGCTGCGCAATGCAGCGTACGAGGTGGAGGAGGTCATCAGGGAGAAACTGAAGGATGCGTTGAGTTGATGGAAGTTAACGGCGATTTCCCTCAGTCGAGGACCGTCGCAATTGAGCCAACAGTTTTTCGAATGTGTAGGCTTCAGCGGCGATCGCTGCAAGTAGCGACCTGGTCGGCGACGAAACTGCGGTGATGGGAACGTCCTCTTGAAGGATGGCCACCCACCACGGTTGCAAGGACTTTATCAGCGCGAATGTTCGTGACATTATTTATCAGCATGTGGCGCAATGGGAACCGCGAGAAGTTCCATTAAACTGTACTCCGGACCTGGGACGTGGGTACTGATTTGGCCTTGGAGACTGCCCCCAACCCCCAACCCCTCTCTTTCTTTTTTTCTTCCTTTTCTTTTCTTTTCTTGGTAAATGTCAAATTGCCGGGTGAACATTCAGGCCCTGATCGGCTCGTGGGAAATCCAGCCCAAAGTTCGCGTGGGAGTGACTTCGAGGATCGACAAATTAGCGTGTATGACCCATAATAATCGCTTGTACCTCGCAAGGCCCCCTTGTCGCGGAGTGCCCATCACCGATCGTCCGGATACCCTCACCGCCTTCCTCTTTTGAAATATTAAGAGGGTTAGGGCTAGGGTCTTTAAGAACCCTAACCCTAACCCTACGATAGAAAAGGCTAGCTCGACCGCCAAGACAAAAAGATACATCGAGTACAGGGGTAAAAAAGCGGATGAATGATGTCCGGAGCAGGGGCAGAGGTTAAATCGGCCTTGGCACTGAAAATACTGCTCATTCGGGTATAGCGTTGTTTTCCCACACGAACTTTGCTCCCACACGAACTGTTTACGTTCGCGTGGGCCACGAGCCGATCAGGGCCTCAAGCTCCGAGTCCTGCGCACACCCGAGGCACACCACGCCAGTAATGTCCCGTCACTAGGCAGGTGATTCTGGGGCTTAGGGCGACGGTGGAGAGAGTGGGTGTTTCGACCTGGCAAGGGCTGCAGTGGGCCACCCAGGTGTCTTTTGGCACCTTTTGGATGTGAGCCTTGCGACTTTTGGCACGCAGAAGCTGGCACGGCAAGTGTGGTCACAATTTCTAATATGTCTGCATACAACTTATGGAGGAGGGGCATGGATGGCATCATTGGTTGACCACAAAATTTTGGTAGATTTAATGATGAGAATGGGTATCCGCACAAGCAAACTGTACATGCACACTCGTCTCGCAATTAGTTCACTGCTTGGTCACGCCAACAATCTCCTTGAACACCTTGGGAAGCGTCTCAGCCGCGCTCCCTTTGAATCACCAATCCACGCACTCCCTGAAGTTCGTATGATGGTGTGCGCGCTGGCCCGTTTTGTTCCTCGAGCTCAGCGTGCGGATTACGTCGTATCTATCAGAGCATAGAGACTGCGAAACATATATTTTACGACGTTGATATTTATTTTGTTAGTCAAGGGATCGAGACGAGAATACTTGCCAAGGCAGCCATCCATCTGCCACCGGATATAGAATCGCTTTGCAGAAGACACTTGTTCGTGTTAGATCTTATGGATGAAAGCATGCCACCGAGTTGTAAATATACATTAGAATGTCAGAAAAGCCATTGTCCGTTGTTATCATAAACTCATAATACAAGTCCCTAGCTCCAGTACACACCATCCCGACTCGTTGTTTGGTCCGTAGAGCGCATATCGATGCTCTCCGCACGAATGGAGGATGTACTTCACACGGCTTGTACAGAGTCGTCCCGCCTGCCCGTGTAAATCATCGTCGAGACTAGTCTTCCTTTCCCCAGCAGCGAGGATCGCGGCCTGGGTATGGACCCTCGGCCATTGCATTTCCAGCACGCGACGTGGTTGCTTGACGTAACTCGGCAGACCCTGCATCCTCTTCCCTCGGGCGTCTTGCCGAAGCCCTGGCACGCTGAGCAGGACCTGATCTCGGGCGTGACGCCTCGTCCGTAGCAGGCTTTGCAGCGCACTGTCGCGGTCATGGCTCNNTGAGCCACCAATTGGAGAACCATCCTTCTCGCAATGGACCGGCTGTGAAGTGCAGAGAGTATGGAAATAGAACGTGGCAATGCGGCCCGATCAAAGGCCATGAGCCTCAAATGTGCATTTGTAGGACCCGAAAGAGTCGCATTCTCGTTTCGACTCTTCAAGTGGCTGATCCAACATACAACTATGCTGTCAGCCTGTTGGAAGTGACGCGCACGCTGACACGCATCAGAACGGCTTACCTCAGATTGTTGGTGCCAATTCAGTTTCATGGAGCATCGGCCCTTGGGTGATTCCTATTAGGGGCCTGAAAGAGTCGCAAGACCGTCTTTAATGCATGCGTCTGTCTCCTGCCAAAGCTGGTGACGTATCGTGATCGAAGTCGAGAGTTGATATAGTTCCTGTCGCTTTGTAGAATCCTTGCTTGGCTCGATCACCACATTCTTCAACAAAACGCAAGAACGCTAGAAATTTAGGAGAATGTGCAAGTCAAATCGGGAAATAGTCATGGTTTCGATTGGCTCTGCAAAATCGATGTTGCACTAACCAGGGGTATCATCCCAAACCCTCAAGCCAAAACGCCTGTGCAAATGCAAATGTTTCCTCTCATCAAGGACATACCGACCAAAGGTATGCTGGCAGCCTCACGACGGCCTCGGCGTACCGGTAGGTGTGCCCGTCGCGGTGCCCGCCTTGCTCTTTCGTCTGTCCTTCGACCTCACTGCCGACCCAGGCTTGGGACTCTTGGTCTTTTTCATGTCCTTCGCGATCTCGGCCGCCTGAACAGTATTCAGAGGCGCCAACACGGGTGGTCTGACGGGCGGAGCTTGTGGCTGAGGCACAGCCAGCTTGTCGTTACGCCCGGTTGAGGCGAAATGGAAGTCGCCTGGCCGTCCAGTGATGGGTATCTCGTCCATATAATCACCACCGAATGCTTCGTGGATGGCGTATGACTCCTCAGCCAACCGTTCGTCTATCTCCGTCTGCGTAGCGGCCTTCATAGCCGTCCTCGCTTGACTCGTTGTGGCCCCTGGTCCCTCCGGCATGGGTGTCGCTCCCTTGGGTTCCAGCGTCCCGGGGCGAGGTGGGACGGTGGGGCTCACATAGGCGTGGCCGCGGGCGGGCGTCCACGTCTGTATGCTATCTGCAGATTCGAAAAGACTGCCGATTGCGTTGGAGATGGTTGCCTGGTTAAGCAGGTGCGTCAGCCATGTGTTCTCCAAAAGCAATCAGAAGGACCTCTGCCCACCATCTTCGAGCTCATAATGTCCATCAGTGATGGCGCAGGATAGATGTTCTGGCCAATGATGTAGTACAACGCGTGCACTGTCAATTCATCCTCTTGATCCTGTCTCTTCTTCCTCGTTTGCTTCTTGATCACCCAGACGCCGGTCCCCATGCCAGGGCCCGTCTCCTCAGGTGCTTCGGACACGATGTACTCAAGGCCAGCCATGCTCTTCAGACGGGCCTCGAAGGCCTCACGGGTGGCGACGATGTTGGCCAGGTTGGGGTTGTAGAGAGATTGGCTCATAATGACTCTGTTGTTCGAGGTGGCATCGCACCAGGGCGAGTCCGCAAAGTACATTAGGACTGTGTTGCTGTGCAGTGGCCCATGCTGCTGGATGAAGTTTGGGTTGAACCAGACTATCTCATCGAGAGGGTTCTCCTTTGCGATGGAGGCCATCTTGGCAGATTTCTCTCAGGCAGCAGGGCCACTGGTGTCTTGGTAAGAGGAGTCGGGAAGTGGCAGTCTTGATCGAGGGTGGAAGGTGGAGGGAAGTTGACAGAAGCTAGTGACCGCGATGTGGGGAGCTAATTTGGTGGAGTTCCTGACCCCTGCTCAGGTGCGGGAGAGCCCCATGCGCTACGACCCGCCAGCCCGCCAGCTTTAGTGGGGCGATGCTTGACTTCACTTCACTGCAGGCTTCGACTCAACTTCCTACTTCTTTCTACTTTTCCATTCCATCGCCCTCAACGATTCCTGCTTCCTGCTTTCTGTCTCTTACACAAACGATCAGAATAGCAGGACACACAACCACCACTGCTACTGCCACCAACAATCATGGATCTAGTTTCGACAGTACGAAAGTCAGGCTCGCGAGGAGGCGTCAACTTCTCCTGGGACGACGTAGCGACCTCCGCCCACCGCGAAAACTACCTCGGCCACTCCCTCAAAGCACCCGTCGGACGATGGCAGCAAGGCAAAGACCTCGGGTGGTACGCAAAGGTCGACGCAGGTAATGCTGACCCCAACGAGACGGACGAGGAGCGGCAGGCGCGGATAAGGCGCGAGGAGATCCAGAAGATCAAGGAGGCGGAGGAGGATGCGATGGCCAAGGCCCTGGGTCTGCCACCTCCAGTACGGAACCAGTCCGGCGCGAACGCCATTGAAGTGTCGGGTCCGCGGGTTGGTGGCGACGAGGCTGCCCCAGGCGGTTTGCAAATCAAGAAGGAGGAGAAGGATGAGCGGCATCGTTCGAGACGGCGAGAGGGCCGAGATGGACGCGATCGAGAGCACCGACACAGGCACCGACACCGCAGCCGAAGTCGCAGCAGGGAACGACACCGAGAGCGACGAGTGAGGGACAGGGACCACGAGGATGAGCCACGGTCACGACGGGAGGGCGGAAGACATAGGAGTAGGAGTCCAGTTCGAGAGGGAGATCGACACAGGTGGCACAAACGCCCTGGGGAGCCACGCAGCAGGAGCCGCAGTCGAGACCAGCGAAGACGCAGCCGAAGCAGGGACGGAGCAAGAGACCAGGACAGGTACCGCCGCAGGTCTCCTGACAAGCGGAGGAGCGCAAGTCCTGGTGATCGGCGGAGACGGAGAGACAGCCCTTGATGGTATGTTGAGGAATCAATATATTTACATGTTCAATATAACTCTGTATGCGGGCACTCGAGGAGAGGAAGCATTTTTCGACTCGATACCGCGTGAACAGCAACCTCAGCTAGTGCACAAATGCCGACTGTCTGTAGAGCAGTCTGGCTCGGTTGGCGCTGGCCAGGCAGTCAAGTCCTAGTAGAAGACAGGCATTCATATGAATCTGACCCGTCGAGGACATTACTACATCAAATTACCACAGCAGCTGAGGCGTCAAATTACGTGCCATTATCATCCTTTCACTCCTGGCAGCCGTCTCAATCTCATCATTGCAGTCATGCACAGCCATCCTACACTTCCTGCTCACGCCTTCTAAACATCCAAATCTATACCTGAGACGTTTCGAATTCAAATCCCTATCGATCCTCGCCAGCACCAACAGTCCGTCTATAAACTTCAGCATAGCCGAATCCCACATGTAGATCATAGCCCCCGCCGCCATTTTGTATCTACCGGCATGCGCGGTCACTGCGCTAGAAACGAAGCTGCGGCGACAAGAATCATGATTGAGAGAACGGCAATGATGAGCCATGCGCAGAAGACTTCACTAAATACAGTCTCGTGGCGGTTGAAGGGTACGTGGCAGAGCGTTAATGAGCGTCACAGCTCCGCGAAGACGCTCGTGATGGTGAGGGTGCCCAGGAAGATTCCTAGGAGCTGGATGGCAAGGTAGATGCTGTAAAGGTTTTTTTTGGTGGGCAGTGAGACCAGAATGAATCATTCCTTGGTAGGATGTGTTTTTATGGTTGTAAGCGAAGCTTTCGCCGGTTGACTCATTTCAATC
Organism: Juglanconis oblonga; assembly: GCA_003012965.1. NCBI lineage: Eukaryota > Fungi > Ascomycota > Sordariomycetes > Diaporthales > Juglanconidaceae > Juglanconis > Juglanconis oblonga. Next base: position 1,377 of record MUZH01004160.1, on the reverse strand, counting down.
ATTATGCCATATATTGGCATCGACGCCAGTCTTGGACTAGCTGTGTCAATAATGTCTGGGCTTTGATAGCATCACAAGCTAGCGTCGAGTAGCTTATAAAGCTCTTATAATCTTAATATTATCTATCTACTCTAGTCTAAGGTGTAGCTATTGTTTTGCTCTCTTACTGTTAACGACACTGTATAATCTTGGGTGCTAGGCTTTCAAGCATTCTCTATTGTATAAAGGAAACTGTTACAGCTTGTATAGCTGTATCGACAGCTTAAACAACAACTACTACTACTTAGGCAGCGTGAGCTGTTTAAGCCATGGACGCCAGGCTGCTTGGGCAGGTCGAGCACAACCCTCCGCAAGACCACCAAGCTGCTGGATGCCTAGCTATAGGTCTCTGAAGATCCACCTGCGAAGCCTGACGTTTCTGAAACTACCTAGGTAGTGATTTAGTCCGGGAAAGCTAAAAGGGCAACATACCTCATTACGGGTTTAGTAAGTAGTGATCTTGGTCTCTGCTGAGTTTTTTGCATGTTTGACCTTTCTTTTACGGTAGGTACACCAACTACTTGATCCATTCAGCCAATTCTCCCTGACTGTTTTTTTTGGGGGGGGGGGGTTGTGCTCGCGGGTAGGATTTCATGTCGCTAAGAAAACGCCAAATTAAGAGTCTCAATGGTGATGGTTGAGATAAGACTCCATGCTTCAGCCCTAAGGCTGTGTGACTCGAGTTGTACTGAATGTCGAAATCAGAATACAATCATACAATCACATTCATAGTACATGAATGTAGTCGAGATGCTAATGATCCTCCTTGGGCATTTACTACATAAAAAGTAGTGTACGAGTGAGGTCGTGGTGCAGGGAAGCCCCAGGGTCTACCTAATCTAGGTCCCTGTCAATCGGGTACGGCGGTTCAGAGCGCTTTTTGCGCAACGGGCATTTTTCGAGAATTTCATCTTCAAATTCGACAGCATTTTTATAGAATTACCCCCCCTACTACCTTTTTATCTTCTTTGTATCGTCTTTTCGCATTTTTTAATAGAAAATAGTTTGAAAAAGCTTATTTATATAAATAATAAAAGGCCTAACGTGGATCATCAGTACCCGGGACATATTAGTACCCGGGATACTTCCCACTACCTATATACCTTTTCTATTTAATTGCAGCACTATAATTATTCAAATTAATTAAAACTAATCAGAACTATATATATCAGATATTTCTATATCGATCTCGTATATTCGTATATTATAGCCGGATTTGCCGCAATTGCTATATCGTCGAATAGTCGCCGGTTATCCTTCCTCCCTATCTATATTTTTACCCTTATTACGCTTTGCTTACTACTCTATATCCTTTCTAGCTAAAATATCTATTACCTC